>KZ308500.1:136529-329097 GCA_000376725.2 Ladona fulva
TCCCTCGGATGGAACTCGCTTAGTGATAGAAGACTTGAATACCGTAGGAAGCTTTTCGATAAGTTTGTCACTACGGATCTCGGGGAGGAGATTTTCTCATCCCAGCTAGTAACGCACACAATCTTCGAAATAAAACGAAAAAGCGATACAGGGAAATAGTCGCCAGGACGGATAGATATTTTTGCTCATTTTTCCCGCGAAGTATCAGAGAAGCTAATAGCTATCCAGGGTAGTTAGGGATATAAGTGTTTTACACCCCCTGCCATGCGCCATTGGCGGTATGCAGGGCTTAAATGTAAATGTATCTCTCGAATTTAAATTGGTTTCTCGATTCACATAATCTATTTAAGTAAGTACACACAAAAGACTTTTGTTTATTTGAGCACTTATTTCTGAAACGTTTACGTAAACGCCGTGGAAAAAAATTATCCAACGTTCATCGTGAAATCGATTGAATCCAAGAGCATTATGATTAGCCATCGAACGTGATGCACGTGTTGCTTGTGCATTTCTGTGCATTTGAAGAACGAAACAAAGGGATTTATTAGCGTTGGCGGCGATGCAACTCACGAAGAACGAAGATAACAGAATTTACTTGAGTAAATTAAGACTGAAATGCGCAATTCAAGTACACAGCAGTTAGTGCTAGCTTGTGTCACTAATCTGTAAACAGACTAAATGGTAAATTGGTTGCATTGGGTGGGGACGATAGATATCAGCTGTAAATGTACGTGATAATGGAAATAATGTATGTAATGAGTAATGTATGTAATGTAAGTATTTGTGATAGAAAAACTTTAAGGTAGCAAAGACTGATATAGAATAAAAGAAAGATAAAGGGTGAGGGAAAGATGAATAACGGAACGGTAACTTCCCGGTAACGGAAAGCCGTGCACCCCATGGTGAAATATATGGACATGATTGGGACTCGAACCCAGGTCTCCCACTCCGCTAGTTTGATATTTGTAACATCTGTTTCTCCTTGGGAAAAGAAGGATTATTGAGGTATGTATATTATAGTCTATCATTGTTACTTTTAGGGTTATCCACCCCAGGTCATCTCTCTGTGATGGTGAACAATCAGCTATATGAATTGTGAATAATATTATTATTGTAATTCATTCTGACCCTTTAGAGAACGAACAGATGTCTTTCTTCATCATAAGTGATGTACCAATCGGTAGGTTCATGTGCCTTAATATCCCCTATCCAATGATATTTCATTCTTTCTTTTTTTGGTACCCTTATGTCATTTAACATCTTTTGTCTTTGTCTTCTCTCTGTCTTTTCCCTTATATTCCACCTTCAATTACTTTCTTCAGCAATCCGTCTCCTATCAGTATCTGACCCACCCATTTCCTCTGCCAACGCTTAATTATATCAATCAAAACCCTCTCCTCCCCAACCATCCCTAGTATGTACCTTTACGACTGTTTTTCTATCGACCCAGTTTACTTATTCCCGCAACCAGATCTCGAAGGCCTCCAGTCTTTTGATGTCTTTCTTTTTTAAGGTTCACGTTTCATACCCTAACAGCAATACAACCTACAGCAAGGATTTTACTAATCTTTGCCTGTTTCTGATATCAAGTCACCACTTCGTAAACCTTCACGAATGCTTCACGAATGGCCAATTCACGAATGGCCAATGTTATCCTCATCTGTTCACCTTCCACCCCAGGAAAGATCACTACCTAAATGAGAGAATGCATCCACCTGTTCTAGCTTTTCCCCATCAACCTTAATCGTTGAATTAGCTTTCATTCCTTTGGTAAACCTCATTACTTTACTTTTCTTAAGTTAATTTTTTCCCAAATTCCCTTGCCTTATCGTTTAGTACATTCGGAAATTTCTTTTCTTTTCTATCTTTGTCATTCAAGTATACAATCTTATAATAATAAATCGTCTTTATTTATGGGCGAGATTAAGACTAATTAGTCTCTTCTTACATCTAACCCTTAGTCATTGTACGTAGAAAGAAAGAGGTATTGGGAGTTAAACTAGAAAGAAGGCAATAAAAGAAGGAAGTACTATATGGGTTTTTTAAAAAAAAAAACTAAGTCTGCACTTACGAAAAAAAATAAAATAAAACCCTGCAGGAAAACACCCACGTGAAGGGGGGCGTGAAAAGCCTTCGAAACCTACTGACAGGGGCGACTAAAAAATTTAAAATAAGAGGGGAAATTTAGTAAAAGAAAAGTGTCAGTAACAAAGCTGAAAAATGTGTATAAATAATTATATCTCTCAAAAAGGTTACCAATATAAGTTTGGATGTCATTGGGGGGATTGGGATACCGCCTGCAAGACGCCATATTCGTAGGGTATTAATGTAAACGCAAAAGTAGAATGCGATGGTCGTAGTCTAGGAAAAAGACGGATTCCAAAATCTACGCAAAAGTAGAATGCGATGGTCGTAGTCTAGGAAAAAGACGGATTCCAAAATCGGGAGTTTAACTGCTCTCCATCTTTCTTTACCAGCAACTAAGAACAAGATAAATCCGTAATATTCTTCTCAAGAAGGTACCACAGAAAAAGGAAGTTAATTAAATTCTACGACCTTATTTCCCCTCTGACTTTTTGCAGCCTTTATTACGCCCTCCTACTTTCAGCGATGAATTATGATTACTTTTACAGAGGATGAACGTGATTTTTTTCCAAAAGTACCGCATCGGAACTCTCCGAAGATTGAATGAATTCGAGTAATTATTCCCAACAACATCCAAGCAGCTTTTTCCAACTTTCCATTCCTTCGGATGAAAATGCCGAGCCTCCGTCACGCCGAAGCGAACACTTAGCTTCCGTTCTCTTAGTCCGAGTTATCGTCGCGGAAAATTTAAGTTTCTAAATGCTTTAGCGGCAGGAAAGTCCGTGAAAATAACGATTTAGTAATTGGATTGCGGTTTAGAAAGGGATGCTGAAAATTAGAAAATAAGCGAAATGAGAGAAAGGGAGGCATTCTGCCTTTAATTTATGCGGAACTGGATTTATATAGGGCAAAACCATAGAGTTATTTGAAATGTTTAAGTTGACGCTTGCGCGAGTTTTGAGGGATGTTCTATCCTGCGTACGAGTGACGGAGAAAATGTACAAACTGGATTGATATCTCTCTTCATTGATNCACTTAGGAAAAAAACAAAACCCTGCAGGAAAACACCCACGTGAAGGGGGGCGTGAAAAGCCTTCGAAACCTACTGACAGGGGCGACTAAAAAATTTAAAATAAGAGGGGAAATTTAGTAAAAGAAAAGTGTCAGTAACAAAGCTGAAAAATGTGTATAAATAATTATATCTCTCAAAAAGGTTACCAATATAAGTTTGGATGTCATTGGGGGGATTGAGATACCGCCTGCCAGACGCCATATTCGTAGGGTATTAATGTAAACGCAAAAGTAGAATGCGATGGTCGTAGTCTAGGAAAAAGACGGATTCCAAAATCTACGCAAAAGTAGAATGCGATGGTCGTAGTCTAGGAAAAAGACGGATTCCAAAATCGGGAGTTTAACTGCTCTCCATCTTTCTTTACCAGCAACTAAGAACAAGATAAATAATATCCTTCTCAAGAAGGTACCACAGAAAAAGGAAGTTAATTAAATTCTACGACCTTATTTCCCCTCTGACTTTTTGCAGCCTTTATTACGCCCTCCTACTTTCAGCGATGAATTATGATTACTTTTACAGAGGATGAACGTGATTTTTTTCCAAAAGTACCGCATCGGAACTCTCCGAAGATTGAATGAATTCGAGTAATTATTCCCAACAACATCCAAGCAGCTTTTTCCAACTTTCCATTCCTTCGGATGAAAATGCCGAGCCTCCGTCACGCCGAAGCGAACACTTAGCTTCCGTTCTCTTAGTCCGAGTTATCGTCGCGGAAAATTTAAGTTTCTAAATGCTTTAGCGGCAGGAAAGTCCGTGAAAATAACGATTTAGTAATTGGATTGCGGTTTAGAAAGGGATGCTGAAAATTAGAAAATAAGCGAAATGAGAGAAAGGGAGGCATTCTGCCTTTAATTTATGCGGAACTGGATTTATATAGGGAAAAACCATAGAGTTATTTGAAATGTTTAAGTTGACGCTTGCGCGAGTTTTGAGGGATGTTCTATCCTGCGTGCGAGTGACGGAGAAAATGTACAAACTGGATTGATATCTCTCTTCATTGATATCTCTCTTCTCTTCATTGAAAATCACCTTGTATTAATAGCTTATTAGATACATGCTTGGATTAATAAAAAACTGGATTCTTAAACCTACCACAAAGGAATATATTTAGTAGGTATCACTCAAGATTCTTCAGATTGAAAACTTTCGCAAGGAAATTGATAGTATTAAACTGAAATCCGATGGAAAAAATGTACAGGAGTCGCATGAAGAACCATGAGATGTAGTTTTCGAAACCAAAACTTTAATGATAGTTTTTTGCGTGACGATGCGAAAGAGGAATATTTCGTTGACGAAGGCATACGGAGATAAAATACGAATGCACGGAAGATTTGGTGTATCGAAAGGGTGAGAAAGATCCAGAAAAGACTAAGTATATGTGATGTATGAAATCTTAAATAGGAAGGAGGTATGTTGTCTGAATAATGGAAATAAATGTTCGAAAAGATATGTGACTATAACGTGCTTAAATGCCTTCAACGACAGGAAAACAGAGAGAAATAATGAATAAAATATTCCTTGCTAACTTCCAAGATGAAAAAACCTTTGTGATATATTCTCTAATTACTCACATTATTTTAAAACTTCTTTGATAATGTGTTAAACAATGAAAATAATTCGAGTAATATTTTTAAATGTGCAGCTAATATTTTTTCTATTATATACTTTTTCTTGGTACAGAAATATTAATTCAAGAAAGTTTCACATTTGATTCGTCAACGTTGAAATAGCAATCCACGATGGCAAAGATGAATGGGTTATGTATTCTAAATGCTTTGCCTTTTCAAAGCAGTTTCCCCTCTTTGTATCGCTTGGAGAAGTTTACGGTCTACAATAAATACGTAATGTATTATTTCTTTGAGGTTGATTGCGGCTATTGCCCTCTTTGAGAATTTTAAGGAGCTAGCGAGTTGCTTAGGATGTTACGAGGCACTCAAATTATAACATAGGATTGAGGAAAGGCGTTTTAACTTTGCACGGTAAAGCCGTGCGGTTAAATAACAAGGAATCACAAATTAGAGCAACTAATCTATAATACGTATGTAATTATCAGCAACTTGCTCCATATTGCTACAAGACAAGTTTATAGATCGACTTCTTCTTCTAGGCGATAAATAACACCGTCAAGCGAGATTCTTTGAGAGCATAAAACCAATCCTCATATGATACCTATAAAAAAAAATCACTGATAAAAATGTGAAATAGGAGAAACCGTCCAAAGGATAGTTGTTGAACTGAAAGGAATATTATTGATATCTGATGAGCTAGAGGTGGATAATGGATATGAGTGGAGCGCATACGAAGGACACCGTTCGACTAGGAAGCGAAAGCTCTCCGGAAATAAGGAAGTCTATTCTTCCAATTGAGGCATCTCCGGCTTTTCCGTTACGATTGAGTTAACATCGACTGCGGAAACGTTTTGAAAGTGACAAAATGCCACTAAGATTCTACCAGAAACTGAAGAAAAAGTGAAGGAGATATAATTGCTTCCAACCAAATAGTGGAATGAACCAAAGGGTATTAGTTAGAAATGGAATACGTGACTTCTGCTCAGCCGATAAACAAAAGGTTATTCATCTGAATGGATACCGCAGAAGTTTTGAGTTAAACGGCTTCGTCATCGCTACGAATAGAAAGATTTTTCCGTTTCTGTCCAGATTTTTATTCCTTTTAGCTATCGATTGCAGTTGAAATACTTAACTTTCAACACTGAATTTCTTAATGTTCAGGAATATCTTTCTTTGAAGATAAGAAGTTAATTATGTGCTCATAATAAGTTATTTGAGCGTTTCATAACTAAATTTCAGTCTTAAACTCTAGCCTCTTACAAATGTTACCATGCTAACGCAGTTATTTCGTTTCAAGAAAATTAATAAATTTTATCATTAATTATATTACCATCTCGGTTTCAAAATCGTTTGGAGATTAATAATTAACAGTTACCAAGCTTCCTATTTGACCTGAAACGGTGTTTTTCCTACAACATCTTTCCCAGAAAGTAACCTCACTATGATTTAACAAGTGTTCGTTAACTGCAGACAATTTAAATCTTTTATAAAGAAGAAGGAAAACTGCAAAAAAAAAATAACTGCAATCCGTCTGCTTAACAAGGCAGAAGGGTTAAAGCGTTTATTTTCATATCACCTCTTAAGATGAAACGATACTACTTCTGTATTATCGTGTGAAATTCTTCTTTTTTATATTTTTCAAAACGATAAACCTTCTTGTAGGCTTTCTGATGACGCGAAAGTTTAAACTGATACGCAGTTTTAGCACCTTCCATTAACTCATCGGATGTATCAAGATTTCGATGCTTGCTCGTTGGTTGTAAACTTTCTCTCGGACGTAAATTGGCGGAAATATTTATTCGGGAGGTAACATCCAGATACCAAGTTATTCTTTAAAGAGAAAATTTGTAAATTTCTTTTCGTGACATTTCCCGAAAATTATTATGGTAAAAAGGCTTAGTATATTTTTCGCTAACGATTTCATTCAGATGGACTTGAGATAAAAAATTGGAAGATTGCAAAAAAGGGACTTAACCCCTTAGATTATTTTCTGCTAGAAGACGTCATCTCAAAGTGGTTCAGATCAGGCAAACAAGGAACGAAAACTACTTAGAGCATTTTAATTTACCTCTTTTAAAATTAATCGGTTTTTCTTCTACAGTAGCTCTTAATTGGGACCGCGGACTCCTTTGTTTCATCTCATTATATCCCACGTCTGTTTTCTCTCTCTTTCACCCTTCTCTCAGAAAAAAATTTTCTCGAGACGATATTGTTATTCGTTCAACATTGTCCTTTGTTCTTAGAAATGGTTAGGTACAAGATTAGAATTGTTACACTCAACTTGTTTTTATCTTTCTTTTTCTATTCAGTACATTTTCATTGAATATTGAAATATTGCTTCCAACAGCTCTGAATTCTGACCGCTGAGAAAATGCTTTGTAGTCCCTTCCCCTTTTTCCATGAGAACATATGAGGCATGTCGACACAATACGAGTATAAATATTTATTTTGAAAAGGGTGAAAGATAGAAAAACCTATTATCGTTCCCATTTATGATACTGTTCTTATCAAAGTTCCATTTGGTATATCACTCCAAACAAGCGAAACAATTACACGCCGAGAAATATGTGAAGCCATACAGAACACACTCTAGATTGACAGAGTAATTTTATTTAACTGGGGTGCCTATTAAAATTCCACTTCACCGGTGTAATTTTCTGAAGTTTCTTGACATTTTCATTAATAATGAATGAAATAAAATTACTGCGCTAGGTAGAGGGTACTTCAGTACCTTTCATCTCCATTCATGAGGAAAAATTTTGGTAAAAAATAATTCCATTGACACCGTAAATTGCAATTATTTTATTAGTAGTATTCACCCAGCAAGATAAGAATCCTTAGAGCAGAGAAAAGAAGATTTAATTATTCGATTAATTTAATCTTAATTCCATCAAAATGAAGCTCTTGGAGGGAGTGGTGAATATTATGCGTCCTTCGTGTTACATGGGCCGATCTGATACTGTGAAAGAAATAAGAGAAATGTATACTAGGACTACTGGCTTCAAGAACTCATCTTTCCTCAAAGGATACGCGACAACAACCGATGAGGGAAATAGTATAATGGTCCATGTGCCCCAGGCAATATGTCACATATTCGTAGAATTAGTTCTGGTCGTTCTTGCCTCAGAGTATTAGAGACACTGACAGGGTAGATAAGGTAGGGATGTTAATACACACTCTGCCATACGACACTGGCGGTTCGAAGGATAAAAATGTGAATGTAGATCAGTCAGAAAGATCAGTCAGACAGAAATTAATTTTGATTATTTCTTAACTATCTGTTCCACCACGGCAGCGTTTTCCAAACTTCTCCTCTGAAGGAAAACTGAATTTTTAACGGAATACCTAATAATTTGAGGGGTATGAATGTACTAATAATAATTAAAAATAATTTATAAAGGCGAATTAAAAATAAGTATAAGTACATATGAGGGCTCAGTCCACATGGAAAAGAAGGAACCTCTATGTTTTAAACGTGTTTCAAAATAGGTCTGTATTTAACATTATACGGAACTTGCAGCAATTTTCACAAGGTTTCACGAAAATCCTATTGACTTACCGCAGAACGCCGGTGTACCGCAGAACATTGTTAGGGATCACAAATATGATTCACAAACTGTTTCCCGTCCGTAGCCGTTTCTTGTCGAAATGAACGAAAAATAGACGCAGATTCTATCTCTTCGTAGCCAGCTTAAAATGCTAAAAACCATCCCTCCCCATCCTTCCATCTACTCTTCCTCCATCCCATCCAATATTCCCTCCATTTTCTCCCACATTTCTTCCAATTCAGTGTCCTTCCTCAGGATGCTCTGCCCTACATTTCGCTACTTTGAATACCCCCGTTTGTTTTTCGACCGTGATTGGAATGGCGGTTGCATGAAGATATACCTCTCAATCTACCCTCGAGATATTTCAAAGTGATGTGAAAATACCCTCTCCATAGCGCACTCCGTCTCCTTGAAGGCACCCGAGCACGTCTCGCTATGACACGGCAAACATCTCCCCTTCCTCCGCCGGGAAACGCGCTTATTTAGCCGAGAACGAAGGAGGAGAAAAAATCTCGAAGGGCAGAGTCAAGGTTTCCCGGAGAATGAGCTCTCATTTTTCGTGCGAGTAACGTACCATGATATTTTCATCGCCGGATTCAGCGCTTAACCGATGTTTGTTTCCTCCGAGAATGAATGAGTCGCCATTTTTCTCTCTTGTTTTATCGCTGCGTAACTCAGAGCTACTTCGGGAGTCCCCAATTGTAGGAATATAGGCTAATGACAAAGTGAGGATGGCCGTATCTTTCGGGCCGAAACCGGTCGTATAATAAATATTTGGTGGAAGTTACGAAGTACTTGTTTAGTTTATTTAGAACTTTGTGATAAACTTCTGAGCTCCACAGTTATTATTTTAATGGTAATCAATTGCAAGTCATCGAAATTGAATTTGCCAAATGCGATTTTTTTGTTTTTAGATTATCAGAGTCGTTCATCGCAAATAGATTTAGATTTACACCCCGCGAACCACCAGTGGCGTATTGCACGGAGTGTATTCATACCTTATCTTAAAAAAAAAAACTAGCGTCATTGATGTTGTGCGGAAAGAACGACCAGAAAAAGCTATCTGTTTTCGCATGTAATTCCTTAGATTCAGAGGTTTAAAAATACCCCGTAAGCCGTATTTCGGCAAGCGGAACTCGCGTTAAGAGACAAACGGGAAGCTCCGGATTACCGATTTCTGGGAAGTATCGGTAATCCGGAGCTTCCCGTTTGTCTCTTAGCGCGGGTTCCGCTTGCCGAAATAAGGCTTACGGAGTGTTTTTAAACCTCTAATTCATTTACAGCAGTGTTCCAACATTCTTTTTCTTACATGTAATTCCTTGTAACACTTTTTCGATAGTAGGATAACTAAAACACAGGAACAATTTTTCTTAAGAAACTAGATCCTATTTAACACAAACGCAATGCAAAATTCAAAATATTTAATAGGATCTAATTTCCTGAGAAAAGTTGTTCCTGTTTCTTTTTTTCCTAGCGTATGGAATACCACATAGTTGCTCGTCAGTCAGTTGATCTTATTCTTTTTCGATAGCAAGAGTCTGAAACAATAGACTTAGCAATGCATTTCTTTACATCAAAATCAAGATGTCAACTTGATAAAACGCATAGGTCATTCTGTAGAATACTCTTATGATTTTTAACACAATCTCTCACCATATGAGAGTATCATCAGCAAATTATCCAACCTTGCTCTTAACCTTACGAGTATCCTCTCAGGTCGTTAATGTAAATAAGAAATAAAATTGGCCCTGGTACACTACCCTGCCAAACACCTGATGTGATGTTAGGAAATACTTTTATCCAACCTACCCCTTTTTTGTTGATAGCGTATGCAATTAGGTTAAAATAATAAATACCGATCAATAAAAAACTTTAAACGGTGACTAATAGCACGAATGAGTAACTATTAAGGCTCAGGTATCCTCGTACGAATGATAGCCTAGTCTTCTTCTTTGGTTTTGCAAGTGATTTAACCGAGTGAACTGCCTTCCGAAAACATCAAATTCAAGCCATATGAGATATTTAAATTATACTTTTATACAATTAATATCACATAGTTAAGAGTAAGCCTTGTTGTGTTTTGAGGTGGTCCTTTCAAACATTCCTCATCTCATATATTTCCCGGCAGCATTGATAAATATGTTGGATGTTTGTTTCATGCCTCAAGAATGTTCCATAAAATGATTTTGAATATCCCCTTAAAGACTTCTCCTTTCATAGCGAAGAAAATTTTATCTTTCTATTTCTATTTTCCATTGAGAAAATTGAAATATATATTCCTTTTTCTTCCGCTACTTAACGCATTTCTAGAATATTTCTCACAGGCATTTTCTTTGAAATACATATCCGTAAAGTTCTGAGCTATATGGGATAGCTGGATGATAAATAATATACTCACACTCTGTGGTTTCATAAATTAACCTAGTAATTTCGATAGATAGTAAAAGAAAGAAATGTTGTGTTTTATAAAAATCAGGCTGCTGAATTCTTTGAAAAAATGGACTTCCACAGTCTCCAAAACAACAAATTTCCACGCCTGATGTTCATTTATTGATATTTATAAAATATGCTGTAGTAGTGTTGTTAAAATTGCTTCGATAGCTAACGTCATTTCGCACATGTGGGTTTCCTCTGGGAGTCGAACCGGAGCCTGCTTTCACCGTAAACGAACGCGATACCCACTTGGCTATCTGGAAGTCCCTTGGAAAATGAATGCAAAATGGAATGTCAGAAAGGAAAAAAAACAATATGTTGAGCAAATCATTCCCTCTCAAAAAAGATTTGAGTGAAGAATTAACATATGCAAACAGAAACAAATTCATTTTTAGCAATAAAACAAGTTGGAATAACAGCAAGATCCCTGTATTCGTTAATTCCCTTAAGATTTTCCTAACATTGCTTAATTTATTTTAAATTTATCATCACGTTTATCACAACTTCTTGGATAGTTAACTTTTATAATGCCTTTTAAAAGTTCACTTGCTACTTGATGCTGATATTTTAAATCCTCACTAGAAATTGCCACAAGAAAATCTGCGTTGGCAACTGAAAAGTCCAACACTCTGTTGCCATTATCAATATAGCTGTAACACATTAACGCCTATGTATTTATTCCTTACAACCACCATCGGGCTATCAAATAAGCATCGATTAACATAATGATTAAGATGATGGGGAAAAATGCGGAATCGCAGAAAAAATAGGAGCTTGCTATACGAAGGGTAACACGGTAAATCTAATTCCTCAGAAGGCGTAAATCAAGTCATTGGAGTTGCTAATAACACGCCTCGTGGAATCGCGATAAATAAATGCCACCTCAGTGAACGAGAGGAATAGCGTCCGGTGGCATAGCTGCGGACGCACCCACCGATAAGTCACCCGGCAAAGGCTAAAACGAGCAACACATCAAGAAGAATCCAGACGGATGAAAATAAAAAAGTCGTTTGAATGGGACTTATGGAAGGTCTTGCAGAAGGAAGAGAAGGGAAAATCACCCAAGGAGGAATGGTGTGAGAGGGGAGAAACGTGCGTGATCACGTGCGACGGGCACATGCGGAGCAGGAAACGAGACAACCAAGAGTGGATTCTTAAATGCTGCATAGTTATAAACAAGGAAAGATCAACACATTCACAAGCGAGAAAATTGCACAGAAAACCTTACAATGGCTCACGTGACTCGTTCTATCTACCTATCCATTCAGGGCCTGTTACTTAACGCCCACGCATAAGAATCTAATTATCAATTAATGTTTATTTGTAATAATAATTAATATTATTTAACGTGCTTAGGTAGTTTATAGAGTACTACAGTACTTTTATACACATCTACATCTAGATAAATACCCTGCAAGCCGCCTTTGGGCGTGTGTCAGTGATCGTACACACCAAGCGTTAGAGTTACCTCTTTTCCTTATAGTTACCGTGTATCGTTCGCGGAAAGAATGATTCCCTAAAACGACTTATCCTCGCATTTACTTCTCTTGATAAAATTCTTCAGCCAGTCTGCAGAGTCTAAAAATTGCCTCAAACCACTCAAAACTACTCAAAGTATCGGCCGACAAAGTGGATTCAACGAGCGTGTCGCTCCCTTCTACTTCTCTTATATTACGCTCAATGTCGGATAAGGCCGGAGGTCGCATAATACCATTGACGTCTTCCGCAAATGTTCTTTCTCTAAATTTATCAAGTAATCGCACCTTAGCTTCTAATTTCCTTTCTTTCAAGGATTCCCAACCTGCGTCTAAGAGCATTTGCGTAACGCTTGCTTTTCTTTATAATCAGTTATAATATACATAAAATTTAATTTGCACTGAGTTCTATCAAGCTTGACGGGGGTTTTTAAAGTACTCGATGTATGATGCCGAGCTCATATTTTTATCCTACAAAAACACGCTTAGAATTTGAAAGGAAAATTAACGGATATAAGATATTATTTTTTTCTAAGCAATCTAATGGCTTAAAATTGAAAATCACAAATTTTTTATGAATGTTAATCTCATAGTTATACTTGACAAAATATTCCCTAAAATTATTTAATTATTATCAAGTTTATTCAAAATTTATCCAGGATCAAATAAACCATCTACAATAAATATAACAATAAAAATATGCAATAAATATATAGAGTTATTGTGGTCTTACGACGGACACTTTCTGGCTTAGGTGGACCAGATATTTACTTTAACAGATATATTTAAAAATTAAAGTGCAAACCTCAGGGACAAGCATACGGCTATGTGGGAGTGTTTCGTAATCAACCCGATTTACCAAAGGACATTTATATGTTGAATCATCGCGATCAATACGACGAAGAAATAATGTGGTGAGAAAAGGGAAGATTATTGGGAGATATTAAAATTGTGAGCTTATGTTAATCCTACTAGCTGCATAGTGATCGACGAAATCGAGTTTGTAATTTTTCGGAATTCCGCTAATATTCTAAGCTAAAACGCTATACTGGTTATTATCTATTTAAAAAAATAGGGTATGACTAGATATCCAGTTATCATAATTCCATCCTGTTTGACGGAGGCGTTTACCAAACCCGATTATCGATACCGAGTTAAATTTGTTGTTATACAAGCATACGAATTTAAAGTATACAAAACATTTACGTATGTTGACTTCAAAATGACAATTGATAGACAAAATAGTCCTTCAGACATTTAATTATAGGCAAATGTATACCAAATTTATCATTCAAATGATTTCAATACATTCAATCCTCATCAATCAAACCATCTACCGGTCATAATTGTATTGTTAAAGACCAACAACTAACACTTTCTGGCTCAGACCAAATGTATAGAGTAACAGTATTATTTTATATAATTCTTGACTGATTTTAATGAATAATAATTCATAATCTAGTAATGTCAAAAAAGTATGAACCTTAAGTACAGAGGCTCAAGTGCAAAACGAAGACACCTAATCTAATCAAGAAAATTCCTTCAATACATAAGCACTTTTACTCTAATTTCATATATTATTTACATATAAAACCAGAAGAAGACCAGGGATGCTAAAGATTAAACAGGAGATATATTCCTGTAGCAAACAAGCGTATGAGGTATGCTTAATACTTCAACCTTTGAATATGACAAGTTGTGGAAAACTTGAGTCGATACGAAAATTCTGAAATCAAACTTAAAAGTGCTGGTGAAGAAATTATTCGAATTGGATTTAACGATAATTAAAAATTCTCGAACTTTTACTTTATAAATATATCGATTCTGATTAACCAATCGCAAAAAATTGATTGAGATAAGAACGATAAGATGAGAAAATACACAACGGAATAACGAAAAGATTAATAGAGTGAAAATATAATCCTATTTTCGATCCTAGAAAGTAGGCTAAGTTCCGACAGAGGTTTATGTACATTTCAACATCACTACCCCTGACTCCACGCCCCGAGATGCATCCAATGAAAAAGCCGTCACTCTAAGGGTCTCCCATCCCTGTTGAAAATAAAGTCGTAAGAGGGTAAAAAAGAAGAGACGGATGAGAACGAGGGTCGAGAGATTCCACCTCCGGAGCTTTCGAATAAGCGAAAGACGTTTCTCGGACAATGGAGTAGAACCAGATAAACCAGTTTCGGGATGTATACAATCTCGGTCAAAGCTCCCTACCTTTCTTCTCCTCCGGAAAAGTAATCTTTTTTAAGTTCCTTTTTTTACGCTTGACCCACATAAGAGAAGTGGATGCATGCCGACGAATTTCCTTACCCCAAGATCTAGATTCTCTGGAGATTGAATTATTGCGGTTCGCGAAATGGTGCCCTCTGCCAATATTATGCGTCTACGGTCGTAAACGTACTATTTCACCGCTGGATTGCTTGCTATTCGCCATTTTCGATTCGAACAGATGTTTGAGAGCAGAGGGAGTGCATGGTAATTGCTGGTGATTCATCTGGTCCCTGATCTCTGGGAATGCTGAATGCTATTTCCTAAAGACACATGCTCACCAAGAGAATTCATAATCGATAACTAGAGATTTTTAAATAAAAAATTGATTATATTTTGTTTACTGATAATACTAGAATTTTATCAAAGTATCCGAAGGAATCGACGAAAAATTGCAAGAGAATGATAAAAAAGTCGGATTGAAAAATCTACAGTCAATAGAGGCGATAGGAAAGTCTAAAAATAATTCTATTCTGTCTGTGAAAGTGTATTCTATTTTCCTTATTTCGCCTAATTTGTACCTAAGCTAGAGTTGGCAGCGTATTTCGGTCATCAAAGAGATGAAAAGAACATTTGTGAAATCGAAAAATTCCCATGTAAGTTGATGCGTATCTTTTAAAATGCCACAGACTGACAATTTTCTAAATAAAAAGAAGTTTTAAATATTGTTTAAACTTTGCGGGCTCAAAAAAATGTAGAATATAGGCAGTACGATATTGGACTGCACAAGTGATGTACTTCTTTACCACTTTACACCCTAAAATGAGAGGAGTAATGTTTCTATTTCCATATGCTTGTTTAAAAATAGCTTTTACTCTAAACGTTAAGAAGTACCTGCAGTTCTTTTTATCTATTCCTATCATATATCCCTCTATTCATTTTATCAATCGAACCAGTAAAAGTTTACGGATTAATTTTACGGAAAACATACTTAAGCTCAGGTTTGGATATCACCTATGGGTAACAAAAGGATAAAACTAAACAAATGACTGTCCAGGTATTTGAGAGGGAAGTGATGGTTAGTTACTGACTGGTTACATTCAAAGCAAGCTATCCTTATCACTGAGTAATGTTTCATAATATCAAAAAAAATTAATCGCATCACATTTTATACTTTTTTGGAACTTGTATTTTATTTTTCAGCTTAATATTTTTAAAATTTTCCCTTAAATCAAGTTACTCCGCGTCATTAAATACAATTGATCGCTCGATGCAGTCATGAACGACCATGGCCGAGCATATGAGTCATAAAAATAACTGAAGACCGGTCGCTCAAAAGAAACCCGAAGGTTTTCCCACTTTTTATCGCTACACCACTCTAGAAAGGGAAAAAAACCCCATAGATGGTGTATTCTCGCAGACCGCAGATACCTATTAGCATAAATGACGCAAAATAAGAAACGAATGTCTACGCAAGAGACACCGCGCGTCCAAAAGAAGTCGCACCTAACATGAAAGCATCGAGAGGACGTGAAGAGCCACTCAATTTGCTCTCTTCTGCTGTATCCTGTGCGAAAAGAGGTCTGCTCCCGAGGCATCCGAAAAAGGGTGGCCAGCTGGACGAGGGCCATCAGCCACACCTTGTGCGTACTCAACCGTGATTCTCGCACGTTGACCACTTTCTCGCCTAACACCGGCGAAATCGACATCTAACATAACTGCGCTTATAAAAAAGTAAAAGTTCGGGAAGATGTGGAGGCACATTCCTCCAGCTGCGTTCCTATCGGTTAAATCAGTGGTGTCCGGCGGCTTCTTAGAACGTTAAGTCAGCATCTATGAGCTAAACTTGCGATCAAACGAGTGACTCATCGTAACAATTGAATAATTTAAAAATTACAAATTTTGCTTACCTGGAATATCAGTCCAAAAAAATTGAGAATGACATAGTACAGGAAGTGTTTAAGCAAAAATTACCTACGTAACTTTATCTTAACATTCCCTCTAAGTTGTTGTAAGCAATGAACTCTAAGTCCGCAACACATCTACATATATATTCTACAAGCCGCCCTTCAGCGTGTGGCAGGGGAGCAATCCACAAACCCCCCAACAAATAATAGAAACAATCTCTCCTTTATCACTTTTATATTGAACGCTATATTGTTCAAAGATGGTTGAAAACATTTTATTTGGAGATGAACCAACGTAGAGAGGCCCAATTCGTTAGTGGAGATTTCACGTTGGACAGTAGCCTTTCGGCTATGATAAAATTTCTCGGGTGGAATTCGCTCCTGGTGAGGAGATCTAATTACCAACGGAAACTTTCCGAAAAATTCATCGGTGTAGAACTTTTAGACAAAGTTGACGACATTTTAGTTCCAACAAACCACGAGCGCGATCTTCGAGAGACATCGAAAAAGAGTTACATGGCATTATTCTCAAAAACATCTCTACATTTGTTGATCATTACTGAGGAAGCCGGCGCAAATGTTGAAGAATTAATGTAGACGGCCTCATACATTTCTGTGATGAGCGGCAAAATATGTGAGGGTAAGACGTTGCTCAAACTTCGAATAACCTATGCCCTTAATTTTACAATATATTTGTCGTTCGGTGAGAGTTTGTACTGAATATACAAAATTACGTTAAGTCACTTAGTATTTTCTTCTTTCTCTATTTGAACTTCGACTGAAATTATCGAACGCTTTTTTGCTATCCTTACACATGGTATTTTGAGTTAATAAGTAAGTGTTCCATGGAAAACAAAATTTTGGTCAGTGCAGGGTTAAGCAATCAATGTTTGATCACGATTTATGGGTAATGCCCCATTATGTGAGGATTTACGTAAAATATGCTGGTATTTTTGTAATAAAAAGGAGTATACATACCGAGCTATTTCTAAAGATTCTTTAGCTTAAAAATTAAAATTGATTATGCATTACTGAGCTTTTTTACTGATATTTTTTTGCGCAACTCTTTCTCTTCGATAGGAAATGAAGTAAGTTTTCATAAGCTATGAAGTCGATTTGAGTCAAATTTAAACAAGGAATGGCAAATTATAAAAGTTACACAGTTTTTGCACAAAAATGTTTGCCGATGGCTTCAACATGTACCTTCCTTACTAAGGAAGACTTTTTAAAGCAGAAAATATAACTAAAAAAAAGATAATTTCGTAAAATTTCCCGCGTATTCATAGCTCTACGCGTCGAGACGTTTCTCGCTAGTTAAAATTTGAAGTATCGCAGCGTACAAGATCTGTTTCTCATTTTCCTTTGTGATGATAATCTACCTCTAATCCGTCCTGATGTATTGTATGGTCTACATAATTTCATTATAATCTGATCTCGTTTGTATACGCAGCGTAGAACTCTAAAGAATATATTCTGCGTTGGAGAGAATAGTGTATGAAATTTTAAGGAGGAAAAGAATACAGTAGCTTATCTACTCTCTTTAGCCCTTTCCCTCGTAAACCGTCCGTACTTTAATCCTCACTAAAAGGCGAAATTTAAATGCCCAGTTCCCTACTACATTGACGCCCGGGCGGTTTTGGAGACAGAATCTGTCCCTTTAAATTTTAGGAGGGAAAGGGTTAATGTTGGAATTGGGTCTCTAAACTAGGTCTGAGTATCTCATTTGAGTAAGTCCAAAAGAAGTAATTCGAATCAGGATTGGGAAGAAAAACTTAGTTAGGGATGTATTTTAATGGCGACTTCTGACGTACACATGCAAGAAAATGCTTTATCTGTAACTATCAAGAAATTGCATTGTCTATCTATATTGTATTTTCCTTAAAACGTGTCTATATCCTGAGAATCTTAGCTTTGCCGAGTTTCAAAATATGTACGATTTCAAATCTTTCCATTCGTTTCGAAAACAGCCATGAACACGGTTCTATTTCTTTGTTAGTAGTTCAGGTAGTGCATAAAATCACATTTTTCCATTGAAATTCAACGGTTAACCCAGATTATCAACCAGTTAACATCTGTGAGCTTAACCTCAACACTCGCGAATTAAAGTATTCGCGGCAAAGAAGTAAAATTTTACATCTCAAAAATCGCGAGGTTTATTAATTTGAATTAAATTTTATTTAATATTAATTTTATTATTGGAAACTTGAGGATATACCAAACACAAAATATTTCAACCTATAGCCATAGAGTAATCTTACTCTATGCCATTGCTATCTAAATACTGCTATTAAATATTATTTCATATTTGGTCTAATCTAGACTGTCAGAATTGTAAACTACGTCTCTGTGTTTTGGCATGGTAGTTTAGTTGTTATCTGCCCAGGTAGTGGGAGACCAGGGTTTGAGTGCCAGTCAAGTCGCTATTTTTCACATTTGCTTATCCTTGGGTTTACTATGTCTCTTTGTATCAACAACGTTACCAAAAATATTAACTCTCAAGGACTAGAAAGAAACAATTTGACAAATTAAATGAATGGAGGATAGAGAGCTGTAATCGCACTAAAATATTTCCCCGCAAATTTCAACATTCTCCACGAATTTTGAGGAGCAGTATTACCATTTGTTATGATGATAATGAGTCTACTTTTTTGCGGGGCCTTGGACTTAGCAACAACATATTGCTCCGCTTCCTTCCTATGGAAAAGAGCGTAACACCCGATTTGGCGCAGTATTTCTTTTTATACTCGTGCATAGGAGAGTGCTGCATAAAAGCCAGTGACTCGATCCAACAGCTCCCCTCCCTTAATAAACGCACACGTATCCCTTTCACTTCTCCCCGCCCACTCTCCTTCCGCCCTTTCTCTCCTATCCGCCGGGAGCCCCCCAGCTACATGACCTCAATACCTCCTAACCTTGGCCATCACGAGAGAGCTTCTTTTATTTTACCTTTTCCGAGCGAAGAAGAATCTCGCACTCATGTAAGAAGAGAGAAGGAAGGCGAATTTTACCAGAGGTAGGGAAAATTGAAAAAAGTGAAGGGGGAGGCGATGACGGCGTTTCCGTTGTTTTCGTGACGAGCGTGTGTTGAAAGAAGTAATCGACATGGGAGACATTTAAAAGCGGACTCCGCCTCGAAATGCCTTTACTCCACCTACGTTTTGGAAGATATTGTAACCTTTGAGATGTGAATCTTTCCTTCCTCTGTATCCTCGACATTTTTCGATGAAAAACATTTCTTTTCGCTGGATTTCGGGGGCGTAATTTCTGCGAGGTCGAACATCTTTTGCGAATAAATTTCATTTCTCGGGAATTTTCTCTCCCCCTTATATTCAGAGAAGCCCCTATTATATGAGAATTTTGGGTCGCGACATGCAAATCGTGACGTTCCGAAATAGTTGAAAATTAATCAAGAAGTTTCCTTCGCTGATAATCCAAGAATGAGTACTTATTCGATTTCTTAGTATTTTTAGGAACAAATTTTGGCATAATTCACGGAAAAATTAAATTATTAAAATAATTTTCAGCCTGAAACTAAAAACGTACATTATGAATCGAATCTCATGCTGAGCTATAAATGCTTTATCATCTCTGGAAATAAGACAAAGTTAATGAATCTATGTTCCTTTTTTTAACATCAATTATAGCGGAAAAGGGAAAATATTTGTTAAATGGTAAAACGCACGCACTCTATTTACAATACAAAACAACATGGTAGCAACTGTCCACTGTTACCAAATGCTTCGTGATGGCTCGTTAACGTAATTTTCATTTCATACTCGATATACTGAATATGTAAACAATCTTTTCTACGCAATCCATATATAAAACTCCGATAATAATCATATTTTAGTTTCATAGAAATGTAGGGGAAAGTAGACACTAACTAAAAGTTGTTTGGCAGGCACAATCGAAGGAGTTAATTCGCATCCTATCGAGAAAGACTAAATGGAACATTTTTATTTTCATTTATAAATTATTTTGTTCTTTGTTTAATGTTTTAACTTTTTACTTATTCTAATATTATATTATGATGTTTCAGTACATTCCGAAATTTGCATTAACTGCAATTACGTTATTATTCTCTATTTTTCTTCATCCGTGTGCGTGTACGTATGGCTAATGCTGTACTCGTTACCTTAACTGACTCGTTAGATAGAAAAGATTAATCTAAATTTTGAGATATAGCCCTTCATACTTTTTGGCGGAAACATCATTCAAATTTGAAATATATTAACGACATCGATCAAGCATCCGCATCGGAATTAAAATTGGAATTGGGTCAGAAGAAATGGAGAATGTATGAACTAAGTCGATTCGAAAATTATAAATTGATCTGACAAAACATCTTTGCTTTCACATTCCTCAAGAACGGATCTAAAACTTCGATCGCCCGGTCCACTGATGATTCTTCTTTAATTACAAACCGAACGAGAGAGATTGTTTGATAACGGAATTTTGAGCGAACCTTGAGGTTAATCCCTAGGTGATGTGCATTATTTATATGCGATAATTGGAAAATTAATTGGTTACTCATGGGATGTTAATATTAGCTTTCATTTCTCAAGAAAGATACATTGCGCAAATAACGATCAAAAGTTTTTAATTCAGCGATGAAAATCCACACGATGTCCAGAAAATCATCTCAGACAGGGAAAATCTCATTTGTGAGCAGAATTTATTTGTGAGCAAAATATGCGGAGTCACGTCTTTTCGGATTTGCATTGATAAGACCTTGGAAAAGATAAATTTGATCCACACCGTGATGGACACCCCTGCAAAAACCTGCAGGGACCTGCAGTCTTCAAAATGTTTAACCCTTGTACCCCGAATATACTGGTATATGTATATACATATATTGACTGATTCGTATGTATTATACATATTAAGCACTCTTACTATGTATTATCTGATACCAGAAGAACTTTCATCTAATCTTTAAATAATTAATTGCTCTATTTCTACGCAGGTCCAAGTCATTTCTAACGTTAATTGAATTTTTACCATTAATTGTTTGTTTCATACTGTAAGTACAGAAAATCTCTAACAGACCCATATCACTGAATTTGCGATCGAAGCCTAGTAAAATATACCATTTCCATCAATGTGTAAAACCAATCCCAACTACTAAAAGGGAACCCGTAATATGTTCGTCCTAAGGCCGATATTTCTTAGGTGAAAGTGAATGTTGAAATAAATAACAAAGATAGAACACTTCTACCGTTACCACCATAAATATTTATTATCGACCTGAAGATGACCCGAAGGGTCAAAACCATGGTCGTGGAATAAATATTTTTGGTGGTAACGGTAGAAGTGTTCTATCTTTATTGTTTATAATGGAGAACTACCACAAAGTCGAGGCCGAATTAGTAGATTCAAATATTGAAATTAAAGTTAAAAACTATTTAATCTCTAACATTAAACTTCTACATCTTACGAGTTTCGCTAGTAATGAGTATGATTTACATAGTTTGGAGAATGCTATTTAAGGTGGAGTATCTCTCATTGTTGTAGTTGTATTCAATAACAACCATTGCTAAGTAGTAGTGTATGCAGAAATCAGCTACGAGATATCGCCGGCGTATGATTATAGCGGTTTCTTTACCAGTTAAAATAGTCACTCGGCATTCCTCCTTCGGTGGTAATTTTCCAATCACGAAGGACCGAAATGCCGTTAACATCATCAAAAAGAACACACCGACGTAATTACAGAAACGCACTCTTCGACGGAGAAAATTTTCATTCGATGAAATGAATACGGACTTTCTCTTAACTACTGCAAACATGTTCTTCTCTGAGGGTAGACTTATCAAAAGATATTTACTCCCGGTTGTAATCCCTGAAGACCGCGATGCATCTACTCCACTAGTATGAATTCCTAAAGAGAGAGAGGGACAGCTCTCACGACCGAGGGAAAGGGCGAAATTCTCTAAGTGTCAGTGGAGCGCGCATATATTAGTAACCCAATTAGTTTCTTAGGATAATCTTCCGATCAGATCTTGGTAACACTGCGTAATATTTTTTATGTTTTTTCGTTCTTTAAAACCTAATATCTTACACTGAAAAAAGCTTAAATTACTATCCTCTGGTCTTTTCCAAAACCTGGAATCGGTAACTTTTACGAAATATTAACTTTATATGTTTGCTAATAATTATGAAGCATATATGTTAGATGAATCGATAGAAAATATACATCAATGAACAGACTCACTCACTATATCTTCTTTAGTAGTTAGCTTCTAAAGACGAATGAAGATACAAATTCTTTGGCAAAGCTTTGGAAGTTGGTAAAGATCGAAAAGCCCTCTATATTTCTCAGCTATACACCGTATGCTATTTCATAATTCGGAGAACCTGAAAGATTGAAATTTGTTATTCTTGTACAATTCACAAATTAAAATAAGCTTTCAGAAATTATTTCAAACCCACCTTTTGTAAACGATTCCACGTAAATATCCTGTTTATCACCACCTATTATTTAAATGTTTTAGTTTAATATTTTGAGACGGCATCTTGAGAACGTAAATTAGCCGAAATCAGTAGTACCAATTAAAATTATAAGTGAATATCCACCTGTCTCTATTTCAAGCTTTTGGCTTCTTTAACTCAAGAGTTGAAAGTAATCCAATCGTGATAAAAAGGGGATATTGACGAAACCTGATTTCAAAGCAAATAAACCTAAATATCTGGAAGTGAAACATTTTTAACCATTTTAATTACACAATAATCATCACCAACGTATGTCGGCCTAAGTTATAAAAATTCCAAGTCGACAGCGACATTTTACTGCCTTTACTTATACATTACCCTAGTTGTTAACTGCGTTTAAAGGCGGTGCTCGTGATGACCGTGAATGTGCTGCAAGAGAAAAGGTGCTCCTACTGCCTTAGCTTGAAATAGACATCTGTGCCTGATAAACTTGAATATAGAGGTAAAAGGCACAATAGAGAGACGATGATTTCAAAATAGGAATTCAAAGCGACCGAACAATCCAGCATAACTTATGACGCAACCTTTTTTGACCGTTTTTCTTTCGACATTTATACATTCTGCGATCGACTTACAAAATCTGATATCAAC
This sequence comes from Ladona fulva, assembly GCA_000376725.2. NCBI lineage: Eukaryota > Metazoa > Arthropoda > Insecta > Odonata > Libellulidae > Ladona > Ladona fulva. Next base: position 159,915 of record KZ308500.1, read on the forward strand.
AGCACAGTCTCTAAACCTAAGGTATGCCTATTTTCTCCAAGGACAAACATAAAAAATACCATTACGGAGGTTCCCAAGTTGCAGCATAAAAGAGATGTTTGCCACGCCCGAAAGCACATTCTTCTATTCTCCTAATTTCATCTCGACCTTTCTCCACGCCCACTTCTCCCGCCTTTGGCTGGCAATTCAGAAAGAGCGAAGGGATTGATCTCGATTGCTCGAACGGAGTTTATAATCGATCTTAGTGTGTTAATAACTGCAAATGTTACTGTCGACAATAGCCATTTCATTGCACTTAACCCATCAAGAAGCTTAGAATGCCCACAGAATAGGCCAAGAACGCGTGACTTTACTCTTCTTCCTAAATAGTTTTACTTAAATTTTAGTAAATAATACTTTAGAAGTAAAGGAACCTTAAAACCCACAACTTTTATCCACAGGGAAACAAACAATATTGACAGGTGAAGTGAAACCGATGTGAAAGGAGACAATTCAAAACCCTAAAAAGAATCACCAAATTTTTCGCTACAGAATACACCAAATTCATGATAAAATTTAACGACTAACTCAAATTAATCGGATGTATTTACGTTCAATTTTCCGCATTAAAAATTGAGAATATACGAATAAAACTGTGTTCTGGGTAAAATGATGATCTAAACTGGTCATCCAATATTACCGTTTCTAAATCTAAAACGGCAAAATAATACTGTATAAAGAAGACAACAGGACATACACCTGCCAAAATAAGGCCATTTGAAAATATCTCTCAACCTTTTTCCATTCATTCACAAGGAATGATATTTATACTTGAATCCAATGGAAAATTTATTAGGAGGTGAAGTTAATAGTCAGGAATCCTCTCAAACCTCAACAGATTATTTGCGGCAACAAAAAATTAATTTTTACTGCGTAGCCATCTCTTTATCGTATTAATCCCCTGATTAACTCTCAGAAGACATCGATACTTCAATTTCAACGACAATAGTTTAGAATAGATTCATTTTCAGAGGGAAAACTGTTTCAAATAGATTTAGAAATAAATGGCAATGACTTGTATGGTTCCACAGAATATTACTAATAATACAAGTTATAACTATTCATTTCTACGTCAATAATATGGAATTGCACCAAATGTCGCCAGAGAAGATTAGTCATACTATTTAAAATACTGCATCGATGGCTCCTTTCTAATTTCTTCCTTAATTTCTCAACAGCTCTTTCTCTTGTCGAACAAACAGGTTTTACTCCTAATTTCGTCGGTCGGAAGTGTTAAAAATCTCAATTACCGAAATATATAAACACCCTTATCTCAAGGCGATTCTACGTCCTGAGGAAACGAGCAGGATCCGCATCCTCTCCTTTCCAATCCTGAAGACGTTGGCCGAAGCAGGATTTCTCGCCAGCGTTCGCCGTTTAAGGCGTCAGCGAAAGCTTCGCGAATCTCAGCGCATTCTCTCCGTAGCGGAAATAAAAATAAAAGAAAACTGGAAAGATTCAAGAGCGCAGCGTGCATTCCTAAGGGACTTCACCTCTCACTCCCCTTGAGGCGCGTAGGGGAAACGTCGCCGGGGAGAGAAAGAGAAAATGACCCATCAATTCTCTTCCGGAGAGAAACGAATGAGAAGTTGCTTGCCTCAGGATCCGATGGGCCGCCCGAATGAAAATTTTCTCAAACCGTTTCGATGCAAATTTCATCAAATTGTACCAATGCAAATTTCTTTAAATCGAAACGGTCTACACTCAACGAGGAGTTTTTCTTCAAAGAGCTTTCTTTCCTGGATAAAGTTATAAGCCATGATTTACCCACCCAGGCACCCTAAACATCACCCGATTCGCTGATACGAAATTCCAAATATTGTTTTCTTAAATGCCTATTGTTCGCGCATCAATTTTCCTAAATGATTCCCGACTAGCTGGGACCGATGGCGCTAGAGAAAATGTTATCTAACGTATCATTGCTTTAGACTTGTTCGTTGCATCAGTGCAGTAGTGCAAGTATCATTGCACTACTCAGACCCTATCTGTAATATCGCGAAGCATAAACCACGATTAGGGAATGTTTGGGGAAGAAACTTATTTACATTGAGGATCTCTCAAGACGAATTGAATAACTTCTCAAAAGAGGTCTCCTGCGAGCAAGTGGAAATATTTATAGGTACGAGGAAAAAAGTCGATCAAAACGGGTTGTTGCATCAAAAAATGAGGAGTATGAAAGCAAAGCGCAAAATTATTCCCTACTATTTGAACCTTTGTAGATGGAAAACCTGTGTGTGAAAGATTTTTATTCGGTATACTATAGTTAAATTCCAATTAAAAAGTATTTTCATCGATATAAACGTGATTTTCCCACCGAGGGAAAATCTCTGTTGCTTGATGTTAGCAATTTAAATATTAAATAAATTTATTTTGGAACAAGCAAGAGTTGAAATTATTATTAGAGTAGAGAAATTCATTATAAACAAATAGTGTTTCTTCGGTAACTTGGCAGATACTGTTTTACTATCTTATCAGGAAAGTCCAGCTTGTAGATCAGCATTTCTGAAGCACTAGACAATCCAATGGTGAAATCTATTAGAACCAAAAGTTTTAGTTGTAGTATTGGGGTATGCAGGTTTGTACAGCATACGTTCCGCATTGGGTTACAGAAATTATATTTATTCACAACAATAGTTACTATTGAAAAGTTTAGAAAGAAAAACAGAAATCAAAAAAAGATTCTTGTTATATTCGTGATCAATATTTTTTTTAATAACCGTGTTTATCGCAGAATTCATCTCCGGCCCGCGAGTTTTTTTTTATGTCCATGCAGCCCTTACCCTGTATAAGGTGAAGGATAATCGCAATAATTATTCTTTAATGTACGAGTAAACCGACAAACTGGTAAAGGCATGACTCGTAATATTTAGTATATAAACATCTTGACGCAGCTTATAATTTCATTCAGAAACACGAAGGGACATTATCACTCTTCCATTTGCTTTCCTCGGAGATTGCCCCAATCTTCAATCGATATCCAATGGAAGGAAATGATGGACTGGCGCGAGCGCTATTTGGCCTCATCCGTGTACGCGGGAAAATAAGCGCGAAATTAGCAGATCTCATCGTTGCGAGGCGTTGGAGGAATAATGATCGATAGGGAGTCACGCCATAGCGGCGGGTGGTTTTTGGCTTTGCAGGATGAGGTTTGCAGAAAATTAAATTAAATCATTGAATGCGTCGATTACGATTCCATAACGGTTCCATACAAAATGGATTTTCACGTTCTGGAAGTCTAATTAATGCATGGCAACACCCTGGTGGGTATTTTAAGATCACATTGACCGAGGAAAACGATTAATAAAATCCTTATCAATTAAATTCCTGCTCTGTTCCTTCCAAGAAAGATATTCATCTCATCTCAATCACAAAAATAATAACATTTCATGAACGAATTTATCCATTAAAATCATTTATTAACGCAAAAACGTCAGTGTAGAGAAATTTCAGTAATTTACAGAAACGTGTGCGCTTCCTTGCAAAAGTCCCTTACTTTTTTGGTAGCAGTAAGTGTTCAGTCCTAATACGTACTTTAATAAATATTTCATTGCCCAAAAATAAATACAGTAGAATGAACGGACGAAAGAGATGTTTTCTGGGGACCTATCCTCTGTGAAATATCGAGCTAACTGATGTAACAGGAAAAAAATTATCCACTGAAGAAAGATGAATTATTACGTTTTTAAAAAGTTAATTTTTTAAATCTAATAATATTTACAAATTTTAAAGGTAGGATTAACCTTGAAGAATTTAAACAAGAAATTCGGCAAGAAATGATAGCCTTGAAATGTATTAAATTTAAGGTAAATTATTTTTAAAATGTGCAAAAAATATAGCAAATTATTAAAAACTTCAAGAAAATATAAATCATATAAAAATGTTGTATTTCGGAAACGTAATACATACCAAAAATGAAGGTTGACTATAATTTTAAATTGATGAAGCAATAAAAAATCTAAAATAATCTAGCTTACTTTTATTATTTATCTTTTTATGCACACGCACATGCTTTTTGAAGAGCGATATTTCAGTAAACTATAAAATTGAGCAAAGAGAATTTCATGAAAGAAAGACACTGCATAAGTATCAGCGACGTTCTTGGATTATAATAATCGTTTTTACGTATTTTTCTAGAAGAAGCGTAGGTTGAAGTAGCCTAGGACTGTGACTGGATAAACCTGAAATTGCTCGCTTATATATAATAATAAAATAAAAGTCCTCACAATTAAAGTGTTTCGCTTCACTTTCACTTTAAACAGATCATAAAAAGTTATTATAAGGATAAATTCCTATAGAGATATTTCTATAAAGTATAAGGTAAGAGTTTTCTATAAAATAAAGCAACATTTAAGCACTAATTAAATTATTTTCGTATTTTTGGAGCCTATTTTCAGACTAATTTACCTACTGGTTGGATAAAAATAAATGATCGAAGAAATATTTTCGGACGCCCCAGTGTGACCATGACTGGAAACAGACACAAAAGGATCCTCCGTGGTCGAAGGTCACCGAAAGGTTGCTTTGTCTTTCAAAGCAGGCGGAAGGCGTTTACATATTCATATGACGACGTACATGAGGCTTTTCTTAAGGGAGATTTTCTTTGTATGTTAAGCATTATAATCGCAGAACTGACATTTAAGTTTGCAACTATACGAGCTGTAATTACGGCGGATATATCCACCGATGACCCGCCAAACTTCCTGATGCTTTAAGAAATACATCACGATGAAACGCATTAGGCAAAGCAAGGCCCTGCTACTTTGTTTCCATGAAAAATACTCCTTCATTTCAATACAATCTCTATTAGAGGTAGTTTGATACTACAATTAGACCCGCATCGTACATAAATGAGGCGCTAAAGCTATAAAAGTCGTGAGGAAATCGTTTGAGTGCATTAAAACATAGAGGAGTGAGTCGAAAGAAACTGTAAAACCTTGACAGAAAAGAAGGAATGGTATTTATCCTATGGTTCATCCCGACTCAATTGCTCACAGAATTCGCCGATCCTTTGCACAGATTATTGGTAAATATAAACCTCTGAAAAACCAGGAGTAAATTGTAAAATGAAGCATAACTATCGAGATGATTCAATTTTAGCGATTTTATTTTTATAAAACATGCATTAACTTCGTGAACACATGGCTCCCGGATAGCCAAGTGGACAACGCGTGGACAACGGTCCCGGGTTCGATTTCCGGTGGGGGCCTTCGTGCGAAATGACCTTAGTTGTCGAAGCACTTTTAAGAATACTACTACTACTACTTCGTGATCACATACTCCAAAATATAAGAATACGTAAGCGACATTTTTTTTATTTTTCCACAGTTAAGTGCAGAGATTTGCACGTTTATATATAACTAGTAAAGTACAACTTTATCCGTACTTGTAGGCATTAGCTTACTGAGAATATCCTGCCGTTCGAGGTATCAAATGAAGTGTTGATTCACGGAACAAAACGTTTGGAAATTTATCTTGCGAGCAATGCCCTTTCCATCTCACTTGCGAAATCCTTTTTCGCCAAAATGGATTTTCTAATGCCTTTCCAATTCAGTAAAAACCTAAATGCATGCCTCGCTAAATTTCCCTCGAGGCGTAATTTGAAAGAACTCTTTCAAGAGCTGACTAAGCGAGCAAGAATTCAACTCGAGGAGCTCATTGTTTAATTAAAATACCGGATCCTATTGCTGACTCAGCGGGGAAAACTATTATTGAAACAAAATACAAGCTGATTTCACTACAAATGAAATCTAATTTAATATCCTGTATATCAAGAGGTAAATAATAAATTCCATAGAATCATGAACATTAATGAAATTCTAAAACGGCTCTTCAATATTGATTGAAAATCAAGTAAACACTGAGAAGCTTTCCTTGAATCACGAAAAACTTCCTTCCTTTTCAGCATTTTTCATGATGGTGAATCGGTGCTGAATGTGGTCCAGATCAATGACACCAATAACTACGACTTTTCTTCAGTCGTGGTTATTAACTGAAACGGTGTTAAATGGGATATCATCCTCTACTATTAAAAAATCAATTTCTTTTTACTACTGATGAAATAAGCGTGAAAGTATGCCCCTTTCCAGTTTTAAATTCTTTCCTAGACAATACTTAAATTAATTCTAACTATTTTTACTAATATATACTTCAAAGTTATGATGAAACTTCATATTAAAAATATAAGTTTAAACCATATCTGTGATAGCAAATATAATTCAGCAAAAACAAATTAGTGAGATCTTAATCCAAGCTTTCACTTTGTTAAATCGTCATATGAGCATAAATTAGCGAAGTAAATAAAAATATCTACTGATACTTCACGAGTGTACCCTCCTCGTTATATTTTCGGGGGATAACGATTGCAAATTCATGACCTATCCGGAATATAAATTATAATAAGATAAGCAATACAAGAAAAAATGAGCAGTAAGAAGATGAAAGATTGAAAGTTCGATAAAATAAAGCAGGTCAGATCTGAGAAAGGTGAGAAGAAAACAGGGTGAGAGAATCTCGGAAGTAATTTCCATTATTTCTGTCCACTTATATGAAATTAAAGCGAAGTTGAGAAATAGAAAATATAATAAAATGAATAGGCTACTAAACTAAACTATCTTATATTTAAGATGTATCTTGGCGGATCATCACGGGCGAAGATTTTGCTAAGAGACTGAATGGAATCTTAATATCATTTCGTGGCATTTTATTAAGAGTGAATTAAATTTTTGAATGTCACGGTAAATCTCCAATGAAGAACGAAGTCTCGATTTTTTTTTCTTTAAATCAAAGGGGAAGAAATGTCAAGGAAGAAAGAATTAACTTAGCCTTTAACTACAACTTTTAGACTGAAAACTAGAATCACAATGTATGGACTGCAATAACAGCCCTGTGCTAATGCTCATTACAATAGAAGAATGTGTCTTTCATCAAAACGATATATTTGTTCACTATATTGAAGAAAATTATTATTATTAGAGCAAATAGACCGGTTTATATTGCCATACCGAACTTTAAATATCATAGATATATGCGTCAAGTGTGGTGTGTGTCACTTGAGAAGATCAAATTGGTGAAACAGATGGACGTCAATCGAATTCCTAACCAACAAGAACAACAGCCAGGTTATGGAAAAGCAGGAGAATTCTGGGACCAAAATAGGCGTCGCAAAAGTCGAGCGGTGAAACGGATTGTACAGGAATCGCTCTCTAATAGAAAAAGAGAAGGAAGGTGCCGGAAGAGTTCCCGCTCCCCGAGAGAGAGGCAATAAATAGGGAAGTGGAGCAACATTTTAAGCGTAGGTCGAGCAGCATTCATCTCCTTCCGAAAGCTCTATTTGGTGTGCGAGTGGAAATATATAAATTGACTTCAACCCCGAGAGTCATATCTTAAAAGAGTGGCAATGGCAGTGGTTCGCGGTCGAGGTTCTCAATTAGCACCCGGAGCGAGAAATCCATGCGTGAGGAGAGGTGCTCCATTATTTACCATTTCTTTCTTTGCCCTTTTTTGTTGACCCTTTTAGAGAAAGGATTGGCTTGTTGGTGGGTGGGGGGGGGTGAAAAGCGTTCAGAAAAATCATACCACATCCCGCCATTCCACTCCGAAAAAACAACCCCTTCCGTGAAAAATCTACGTTTTCTTCAGCTTTCTTGATATCCTTCCGTTTTTGTCAAATTTCTTGTCACCGTAAATTTTGTCATACATATTTCATTATTTACCTACTTTTTCTCTCTATTGTGATCACGATAATGCGCCCTATAAACGGAATTATAAACCGTGCATAGTGAAGGTTCCCAGTATCGCTCAGAGTTTCTCAAAGTACATCAAATCTGCTCTCAGAGGGCTCACATTTACACTGCGGAATATCAGAAGCGGAAATACGAGGACTTGCAATATTTGACAAGACTACTAAATAGCCTTTGTTAAGTTCGGGTTTAAGAAAGTTTTACTTTATACTTAAATCAACCAACTAACCGCTTACCTCTTTCTCGTACTTCCAAATTCCGTTCGGGTATCAAGAAGCAAGACCAAGGTATTTAATCACTTGTGTGGATTTATTTTTTATATCGTATGGGTAAGCATTAAGCGTGTTTATATCGAGCATTGCTTTTCGATTCAAAAGAAAGAACACTGGTTTAAAATATTTTTGCTCCAAAGATTCTCTAATGGGAAAGGAAATGGTAAAGTACAGATAATGGTAAGGTACATACTGCACAAGATTATTTCCCCTAAAATCATTAGACTGTAATGTCAAAGCTTTATCGATCCAATTCTACGGTGCAAAGGAAATGATAATAGAATAATATATAAAAGTAATGACCTTCATTAGCTAGAAATGAGCTGAATGTAACCTTTAATTTGTTCCGACAGAAGTAATAAACAGAATGAGGCAATCGCCGATAACGGATAAAAATTTATTCCATCTTCTGTGGCTATTATTGTAAATGTAGAGACCAGCGGAAGCTTTTATTGGGCTCATTACACCTAAATAAATTTAGCATTAAAACATTTGCACAGTTTTTCCCTAAAATGGGCATAATTTTTTTTCCGCTGACTATATTTTGACGTAGAAGGCTTCTGTATGAAATACCACAATAAATCTCCGACTCTTTGAAGTCTTTAAATTCGCTCCAACCGCGGACGTTGAATGTTAAAGCGCCTTTATCTGTTCATCAAACGTGACATTTACTTCTAGCTCGAAGAAAATTCTATATCAAATGAGGTAGAGTAGAAAACACGAGATAATTTCATGGATTCTAAAATATGGAGGGAAGGGGAAAGAATGCCCCCAGAAAAGGGTTTTCCCCCTTCGCATTCTTTTAAACTTCCGCCACTGCGCTGAAAAGATTTATAAGCACTCTGTGTGAAACAACTGAAAAATTCAGATTTTAATCGCTCATATTTTTTTTTTAATGATACGGCAATTAAAAACTCACAGTACCACGACGGTCTTCGCTCATGATGTCGGGGACTTTTTGCGAGCTCGCCCATCGAAGAACTGAATGTGACACGGGCGTGTGTGAGAATTACGTGTTTATGCGAGGCCCTCTCTTGCGGTCTTGCTAACATATTTCATGAAAATTATACCGCCATACAGGAGTTTCACATCCCGAGGCGGAATTAGATGAATTGCGACCTTTATGATTTAATGGTCTTCTCTCCTCTAAATTTTGCCGTCGCCTCCAAATTGAAGACTCGTTTTGAGATCAAAGATCTGCTTCGTATTTCACGAACTGAAAGATGAAAACGAGGGAGAGGAACCACATGTTTGGAAGACTCTATGAAGAATTTTTCTGTTCTCTTATTTGCTCTCCCAAATAACTTTCCTTTAACATAATCTTATCACTAGAATCGCCAACTAAACTTCTAATCCATACTTTCTATATTAATACGACTATTTGAGGGATTGATTTAATTTATTATTCGTACTTTATGCATTAATGTCTTCGAATCTCAAATAAAAATAGATTTTTCCAACGCTTCCTCGCATTTACTCTCAGTATTTCATCATCTTTTTCTTAAATGTTAATATTCTTTAGTGTGCTGAATGATTAGAAACACTCATAAGTGATCATATACATATTCACATGCTCTGATGTGCTACAAATCATGTTCGGTAATTTAATACCTTCCTTTCATTTAATTTTGAATCCAATCAAACTCGTTTCGCATAGCCATCTTTGTGATGTTTCAATATCCCTATGAATATGCATCTCTTCTGTGCAATTGCTCATGAGATTTGATTATGATGTGACCAGAGAAAACACTTGTTCATTGAAGTTCCTACTTCGTTGCACCAAAGACTGCAACGTAGAGGACTACCAGAATTTGAGCAGAGAGTTTAACTGTGACCTTTACATTGATCGTGAGATGAACTAATTAACTCACATACCACTCACTCACGTTCTTGTTTTACTAGGTCTTAAATTAGCATTAATTCGATTCAAAATCATCTAGCAAACTACTTGATTAATACCTCCTCATAGCTCTTCGGTGATTATCCTTGCAGCTCACGATAATCGCCGAATTTGTCACAATGCACAGACAAAGAGCCGACCGTTACTTGATGATAGTAATACATTGATCGGAAGTAATATAAGATAAATGGGATGGCTAAAGAGTGCATGTAATGAAAGCAACACGAGGCACTCTTTATTAGCATAGTTTATTAATATTCTTGGGCCACGAGAAGTAAAAATTGCGCTCGAAAATAATTCGCCAAGATGGTGCCCTGTATATGCTATTTTTAATTGCTTCGCATGTTGTTGCGGGTGAAAACATTAATCTAAGGATCAAAAGTAACCGCTAGTGTGCAAAATAAAAAGGATTTCAGGGTCACCTCGTCATAATGTTTATTTCCATGACAATGAAAGCTGTGCGGCAACGCGAAGATGATATTGCGGCATAAAGCATGTATAGGAGTCGTTTCAATTCCAAAATTGAAGTAAAGGAAAAGAAACACCTTGAATAAGATAAACCCCGGAAGGGAAACGATATCGATCAAAGATTACTCGCACCGCACTGCAGCGAGGGTAAAAAAATAATAAATCGCGCCGACACGTCTTCGCTCCAGACGTACGCTCTCTTTGGGGTATTTTGATTCTATTTTCGCCTCTCCCGGAGAACGTCATGTGCACCATCAACGCAATCAATACTCTCTTCTGAAAAGGTTTCCTCTCTCGAGCCTGATGAGACCAAAATATTCGTGCACGTCCTTTCAAATAAACCGCCACCGAATCATCACTCTTTAGGGAGCCCGCGCTACGGAGCCACGAGCAGGGGAGGCTAAGAGCACTTTCTTCACGTTTAGCGCGAATTCAGAGCGGCAATGATATATCTCCGGGAATCTATGACGTGTTTTAGCCCTAACAAAATGCCCGTTCCGTTATTTCGATCTGGAAATCCTTTGGATCGGAAAGCGATCGGAGCAAACGTCCGCTGCAAAGGGCAGCAGGAGCAGTCATGGGGAACGGAAGCGAGAATTTAAAGCGCGATTAATTTCGTGCTAATTTTCCAGGCTACTTGCTCAGGCGATAAGCTTTAAAATGCAAGGAGGATTTTCTTTTCATGACACTTCCGATTGAGAATTCTTCATTGCTTTCAAAGCCCCTCTGCAGGTAGCATAAAAATTGTTGTAATTATATAAAGGTTCAACATTCAATCGTGTTAACAATACTTGTACAATGTCACAAGAAAAATATTCCGAATGTGTATAGAGACGAAGAAATTTACTTCGAAATATTTCTAATGAATTCAAAATGAAGGAAGATGACTGTTCAATGTACTACTCATCGGATTTTGCTTTATAGGTTGCAAAAACTTTTGTACCTTTACCTATAGGTTGCAATTCACATTCACTTTTAAGAGCTCCAGTTTTTATTGGAGTCCATTTCCGTACTTTATAACTAAAGTTCACAATGGAACTCATTCATTAACTATTTTTTATTAATACCTTTAATGGCTGACAGACCAGATGATTACTGAGGCGGAAGGTAATACAATTTATAGTAGAACTATGATTGCAAACTTATTGAAGATAAACGCTTAAATTGTAGATATAAGGAACATTTAAATATTTCATTAAGTGAATGTGAGAACAGAATATTAGCGTCAGAAAAACTCAAAGTAACCATAAATAAATTAATTGGATCAATGTTAATCCTAATGGTATAAGGGCCACATTCAAATACTACACAGCGATCTTGCAATAACGTTATGAAGGAATATCCGTTCATCTCAAATGCCAAATAATAAACTTTTTTCTCATTTTTTAAGTCTCATTCGACTTCTCCTTCAACCAGCATAATTTGCATTTGTACAGTTGCAAAAATTTGTGAGTTTTTAACACGGCTTCATTTTACGGTTTACTTATTATCTGTTGAACCCAAACAGTTGTCCCTTTTCTTACAGCCTCCTATGTTTTAGCTCGAAATCTCTTAAATATTTGCATCGCCATATTTTAGCGCTAATCTTAAGTTTTCAAGGACTGCGCTCGTACCAGAGTTTGTTTTCGTAATTCATGATGCAGCTACAATGACAACGGAAGTATCGCTGTTTGCCCACTTCTGACCCACGGCCTTTTTAGAGGCTACCAACGCTCACTTTGAATCTTTATTTTCATCGACTTTTCCATTATTCAGGCCACACTTCAGGCCGATTTTTCATTTCGCCACAGTACTTACGCGCATACGGTTGCGCTTACAAAACACAAGTAAAGATTGACTTAGTTCATAAAATAAACGTATTATACCAATAAAATCATTGCCATATAATAAACCATTCTTGGAACTTGCCATACATACAGGCAAAATACAATGGCAAAGTTATATACTAATCTAAAGAAATTTTAGAAACAAAAGAACTGCTCGTAATGGAGGGAAGTGATAATCCACATCTGTCCGTGATATTAACTTCGGTTAAAACATTCATTACAAAATGATTCTAGCTAATACGAATTTCTAGCAAAATCTTATACACAAAGAAGCTCCAATTAATATTCTAACAATACCTTCGCTATGTATTTGCAGGTGTATCTTCGTAATATATGCCAATATATTCTATCTAACAATAAGAGGAAAAAAGCTCCAAGAAGGCCGTTAGAGTCGGAGTAATTTTATGCTTCCCAGTTTCTGTCCTTTAACTACACTAAGTTGATAAAAATAGTAATAAAGGTTCCAAGAATTAATCACAATGAGAATGTAAAATTTTAAAATTGTTTCTCATTAAAATTAAGGTAATTAATTCGACTTAAGGTAATTCAAATATAATCAAAAGGACTACACAAAATTTTAATTTTAGTAAACCTCTTTTGAATGCATTTTTATTCTTACTCTTTCGTATAATGTTTGATGATAATTTCTTACGTATCTAAACTAGTAGGTTCATAGAAAACCATTCGCTGCATTAAAAAATATTTGCGGTACAGTATAAACCGTCTCTATTTCGTCCATAAGATCAAAATTTTGGATACCTTCAATTAAATACTCAAAGACGGAAAACCCTCCTATCCGATTTACCCAAATGTAGAAAATTATTCTTTCCACTTACGCACTCCTCTCCCTCATTCTTGAACCAAAAAGTAAAAATCACTAGGGTATGTACATGGCGAGAAATTTCGTCACGTTCTTCCCATACGCATCCACACTATTGGATGAAAGAGAAAAGGCTTAGGAACAACTGACGATGATCGACGTAGATCCTGTTTTGAAATAAAAATAAAATTTAATGAGCGATGCGCAGATTGGTGGCCGGGTTTAGCTCGTACGCTTACGCCATGTCAGAGGACAAAAAGGGTATGAATAAGGCCGTGGGTAGGAAAAAGAGAGGAATGGGAGAGGAAGAATGTGAGGGATTATGCACGCATATGAAAGGAAGAGAGGGTGGGACTTAAATGCCGCAACGGAGTGCAGCAAATGGCACCGTAATGATAACTACCTGGAGCAGATAAGATGTGCGGGAGAGAAATCCCTATGCTCTTGGCTTGTTGCTGGTCAGGACGAAAATGCGGAGTACTTTAAAGGTACATAGGTTACCGAAAAAATCTGGCTGCCGTCTCGTCAGGTGAGACGATTCTGGCTTATTCCATTTGTTCCATAAAAAAATTCTCAGTCTCGCGGCGATAGCTGATAAAGAGATGAAACAGAAATCTGGAGAGGATGGGCTTGCGAGGGATGTATCCCAATTCACAACGGTGAGCTTTAACAGAGACAAAACGTGTTCTAATACTTTGTGATCCATAAATCTCTCAAATAATTAATCTCTTAAATAATTAATATAACGCAAATAGAACTATTTTTATTTCTCGGATATTATAGTATCAACTAAAAACAAGGGATATTATATCAATAGGATTTAATACAAATATATCATTAGTAGCGATTGAGATACACTGTTGAAGGAATTCAAATTGATTCGTTAATAGCTGCAGTAAATCATGATTGTTTAGAAGGATTTTGGAGTAGAAGGAGACTGTGGGGTTTTTTTAAGCCATCAACACAACAAGACTGAAAATATGGATCCTTATGGAAACGTAAAGACTATTTATGATGTTGATATATTAACTGCCCATTTAGCAAATTTAGCAAACATTATAAGTCCATAAAAACAGAATGGAAACATTCGTTCTTTCTTCATATTGTACGTTGTAGCTATGTGCTGATTCTTTCTTCTAGCATTTTCAACTTAAATGGTTTAGCGTCCACGATCAAGATGAATAAAAACAGCATCTAGTTACATCTTAAACATGTAAGGAAATACGCGAGCAATATTTCATTTAAAAGTCAACATATAAATCAACCAGCAAGCTCGCTAAGTAAAGAATGGCGCTGCTTAATAACGTTTAATCACAAAGGCGCGCTCCTGCATTAGAGATTCCGCTAGAAAAAATCCCCTCTGCGTTCTGAATCGCGAAACGTAAAAAATCCCTGAATATGCATCAGCCTGGCGCGAATCCTACTCCGCAAACTTCCCTATCATCTCCCACGAAAGCCGACTGTAATTTCTCTAAGAAGAGCGGGGATTGATGGAAGTGAAACACATTTGCGGGCGCGCGGAATGATATTCTTCCTCTTATAAAATCCTCGAAGATAATCGCCGCCTTGCGTAAATTAAACAGCGGGAAGATCACGACGGAGCCTCACACCAAAAGGCATAAAGGGAATATCGTGTTCCAAACGCCGAACCGTTACGATTAGGACGTGCGTTCTTTTCATCTGGATAACGTGCATTACTCGAAGGACAGAGTGGAGACAGCACGCAAATGCCAACAGGGAGGATCCGGTTGAGGGATGAAGAAAAAGGCGCGATCCATCACCTTGGAATTTCAATTGAGTTTCGTTTGTGTTTCTAAGTGCGGGTTATTCTTTAGACGATTCTCTCTTGAGCTGTACTCGGATTTACTCGAAGATGAACTGAAAGTTCATTTGTGATGTATGCACCACTCCCACTGAATTACTTTAGGTTAGATACACTTATCCCCTTTTTGAAAAAAAACATGCACCAATTTCAGCTAAAAATTAATACCGAAATACACTAAACTTAATGTGGGATGGTGAACTACTTTTCAACGACAAGGTGAAAAAAATAATGCATACCATAACAAGTAATATATTCCAGCAACTTTAATGATTTTACTCTGTAAATCAAGAAATAATTACAGTAAAATGTTCTTACTCGGCCTCGAATTTTCAATGGGCCTCCATCATAAAGAATATTAAACGAAGAGTAACGCACCCATAAACAGAATCTGTATAACTTAAACTTTGTACTGAACTGAATTTGTATAAGACGAGGAGCATTGTCATATAGAATTTTTGAAGTATTGTCTAAAATTCGAGTGTATGTACATGTACTGATCTGTTTTGTAGAGATTTAATTTTCTGTTTCATTAATTCAGTTGAAATTTGGTCGTAGCGTTTGAGTTCACGCTTTAATTATGTTATCATGTTCCTATCATGGATCATACCATATCATGGATGCTCCGTCAAAGCCCTATGAGGGGCCCTTAAATTTTCCATTTCAACCGAAGCAAATAAATTTCAAGCGACAAAAAATAATGCACACTGCCTACACAGCCTCTGTACAAGACTCTCTCACTTTATATAGTCTGCTAATAAGCAAAAGCTTCAAAACTTCAACGTATCTATTAGACTATGGAAACAGACTATACCGAATTCTTTCCACCTTCTCTCTGAGCAGGAATAACTTCAGTAATCCTTTATTTCGCCAGCGAGAAAGTTCCTTTAATGAACCCCTCACAAAAGAGCCCCGGTGAGCTCTTTTTCTGAGGCGCACTGCTTTTCACAGAGGGAAAAAGCGTGAAAGAGGGAGAGGAAGGCGCACCGAGAGAACAGAGGCACGCATAGAGAGGCAGAGCGTGGAAATTCGTAACAGGTGGCACGTGGGAGCGGCTTCCGCAAAAATAAAAGAGAGTTTTCTGCAAGAAAAGGGAATAAAAGCAATGACCGGAGGAGAAAAGACGAATGGAGACGAAAGCCAATTAGTTACTATACAAATAACTGAGAACATTTCCATCTAAAAATTAGTTTATTATTATCAACTTGATTACTTGCAGGGTTACGTTCATTAAAGGCGAAACAACAAAAATCGCTGTTCATATTTTTAATTAGATAACTGCCTCCATTCCGAAAAGCAAAGTTTTATTCTTACAGTACATATTCTCTCAAAGCTAACGAATACATGCTCTAATATCGTGGGTCTTCGTGTCAAATGATCTAATACTCGGATGCTTGGAAACATGCTCTTGTTAGAATCTGCAGAAAATCACATCTGGCAGTTTGGCAATAGAGGGGGAAAATGCATCATCTTGAAACAATCTTAATCTTTTTATTTAACTTCAATACTTGTTGACTACTTCGTCAAGATGGAAAAGTAATCAACTGCATAAATTTCATAACCATTGTAATGAAGTAATTTTTTCAAACAATACTCGATTTTAAATTTCTCTGCGCTATAATTATGCATCCCAAATTGATTTTGTACATCCCAAAGTGAACTGTGAAAGTAAAAACTTTTTAAGAAGTCGCTGACATCTTCTTTAAATGTATCAATTAACTATGTTATTTTATTTATACCATGGTTGTTTATCTGAATATAAAACTTTTTCATATCTTTGAATTAAAGATTTAATAGGTAAATATTTAAAAACACACCTTAATAATTTTATATGATTATTTATTTTTAATCTATAAGAACTGATTGATTAACCATATTAATTGAACGTTTTAACTTATTTTGCAGGTAAGCAGACACAGCTACGAGTTATAGGATGGGAATGATCGTCAATATTCAAAACAACTGATTCATAAATAGCTTCCAATATGGTAAGTATCCCGCACTGTCTGACGCCGACTGGGACAGTCAATCTTTTCCTAATTTTCTAAAAGTCGGAATAAGCTAGCGAAGGATACTTAATTTTCATCGACGATGCTACACTACTAATTTATGGTAAATATGAAATATAATGCTGAGTTTATCCATCAAGTAGCATTAGGACTTAGGTGAGAATGATTAGAAAATAAGGCGGGTTTTCTCGGATGAAATTCGCACGGCTCGACAGGCGGATGAATTACTCCAAGCTTCCCGTTCCCATCCGTTAAACTCGCTCCGATTTACACAACCGCGAATATTTCGGAACGCATCGTTGCGTAAATTACACTTCCGTATCTTTCGGAGAAGGGCAAAGGTACATTAAGCACGAGAAGCACTCTTCAGAAAGAAAGTGATAGTATCAGCGAAGATCAGCTGTTGCTGGAAATGGACCGATTCGTTTCAAAAGATATCGATGGAAAAGTGTTAGGTTTTTACCTTACCTTTACATACGTTCTGGTCTGATCTTTGACACACTTTGGGCTTCCTTGAAATGAAAAAGACGAAGAACACCTGCCCTTTTGCCAAATAAGATCAGGGTAATCCTACTCTAAGTGGGGTATCGGAAAATTTGGAGATACCCCAGAGCACGAACGGTCTCCACGGATACCAGTTGTGCCCCTAAACCGACTTCCCGTTATCGAGAGGATTGTGGGGACTACCAGTCAGACTACCTATCCTCATCACTGAGAAACAACAATGATAGATTATTCTATGACGGTTCTCCATTTTTCTCATACCTTATATTCTCGAATCTAAGTTGTGCAATTCATGCTGGGGAGGAAAATCCTGCTTCACGATAATGCATTTTAAAATTTAGGTCCAGAGTTTTGGAAGCTCTAAATATTTGGCAATAGCCGGAAATTCAGTTCCATCCATATTTACATGTCGCAAACTTTCCCGGATTTTCATTTTTATTTTTTTCCCCTTAAAGATACTCAACTTTTTCAAAGAATTCTATTCATTTTCAATCTTTCAACATAAATATCACACCAGCAGCTCTGCCTTCGATAAAGAGCAAAACACCTTACTTTCGTTAAGTATTCATTTAATTTTACCCACGCAAAACCATCAGCTGTTTTAACTACATGTTGCGCATGTAAAATTGTGTAGAGGAAATCTAAGGTTCTGGAGGTAAATTAAATCCATCCATAGACTTCGAAAGATTTGTTCAACTCTCCTTGAGGCGTTAGCAATGGCAGAAATCATAAATCGCCACCCTCCTCATACAAAAAAGAAGGAACAGAATTACACTTCTTAAAAATTTCGAAAGTGCACTCAGTGTATGAATGTGTAAATTATCCCCTTTGCCGTTTGTGGAAATCCCCCCCCAACTGTAAATAAAGAGAATGTATACGACACTGCGGGAAGCATTGCTGCAGTGCAACAATGCTTCCCATGTCTGAGGTAATCTATGAGGCAGAGAGCGATGAGTTAGTCACGTTACATCTTTTTATTTCGGCTAAAAGCTTTTACTGGCTAGAGACAAGACGCTGGATGACGAATTGCGAGCGAACCAACTACGATAATATGACCGTGATTATTTACGGGGACTTGAACGCACAATGGATGAGTAAATCTCGAAATAAAATAGAACAGAAAAGGTTAAAATCGTTTTCGTTGAATCAGGAGAGGATTTTCAAAAGTGCGATCAGAACACAATATCTGAATTGAAGGAAATAATATTTCAACTCTAGAAAAACCATCTCTCGAGGAATAAGCATTCTGGTGTTTTTATGGCTAAATATGGCCTTTCAGAGGGGACAGAGGGGGGTCATTGGCTGCAATTTTTTACTTGTACAAGGAACCTAAATAATATGGATGTAAATACTAGGTATTTGTGGCATTTAACCCTCTGAGAAGGGACATTTTCACGCAATTTTCTGATTGCCGAATAAATACTGTTTAAAGGATTCAATTGATACTCGATAATTCTTTAAAATCACTAAGAACCAAATTGTATTCGCTATTGGACGTCAATGATCTTCACAAATAACCATTAAATTATGAATAATGATTCCTAAAGAGCAGCGAAAGAGCGTATATAAATTGGTATCTACCCGAAACTATTTTTACAATCCCGAAAAGGTGCATTAGATATCATAAAGGAAATAACCCTTGTAAATGTACCAACTGGAATGAGCACTCGAGAGCCGCGTAAAATTAATATCCCATAAGTATTTCTTACTTAATTGATAAGGCAAAATCCTAAAACTGGATAATTTTATAGAATTAATCATCAAAGAGTAAAATATTACAAATCGAATGATTATCTAAAAACTGTTCTAATATGTTGTTTCTTCGAAGGATAAACCCGAATCGTTAAATTCTATCAAGCCTCTTCGTAAAACTTCGCGGTTTGTTTCCCAACTCTCATTCCTTCCTCTTGTCGTGACTCTCTCGTTTCTACCTCATTCAGCAGAACAGTATCCTTTACGACGGCGATAAACTTCCCTTTCGCGCAACCATACGATCCCCTCGTCATGAAGACAGAACGAGGCACACATTCTCCGCGACGTTCACCGAGTGGAAGTCGATCCAAGGGATGATTCGAAAGAGTGCGACAGTCGTGCGCGTCCTTTCGATTTTCAAACTCAAATAAGCTGACATTTCCTTTCGTCATCCGCATGGTGCAGCCTCGAACAAAATGCACTCACCTCCACGTGTGTGAGGCCTCCGTGAAGCGTACGACAAAGATACGTGAAAGGACCTTTTCCCGTGACAAGAGTCCGTGACGAGAGGGCGTTTTATCGCCGACGAGCATCTCCTCTCCCGCGCACATCTTCGAAAGCGAACACGAAAAGGCGATAGAGCTCTTAAAGGAAAAGCAAAAGCTAAGGAATTAGTAAAACGAAAATATTATCTCCGCTACCGGTCCCTCACCCACTTCCCTGGCGACCTCCGCAGTGCCTTGACCCCGCCCTCGTTCTCTTGCATCGGAAGATGACGACCACTATTAACCCACGCACGCTCGACGAGCAGGAAAGAGACCATCGAGAGCGAAAACCGCATGTATCGCGATTGAGGAATCTCAGGGACATGGATGGGAGACAGGAAACGTACGACTGAAGCAGCGGAAGATTAATATTAGATTGGAAAAAGGAGACTCAAATCCTCAACTTGTTTCAATTCGCGTCTTTGATAATTTGATTGGATGGTAAGCTATTAATTACTTCATTAATGTTTCAACTATAAACAAATTCTTATGAGCCACCAGTAAACCCTAGTAAATATGACCAGTAAACCCTAGTAAATATGATTGGCAGCTGCTAGAATACTTTGCTAGTTATCTTCTAAACGGTAGCTTTCCGAAAAACTCATTGGTTCAAAACTTTTAGACAAAGTTGAAGACATTGTAGTTCCAGCAAACAACGAAAGTGATCTCCAAGAAGCATTGACAAAGCGTTACGAAAAATTATTCACCAAAACAGATGACTACATCTGGTCGTTCTTTCCGCAGAGCAACATAGACGCTAATAGAGTAGATTAGGTATAGTGTTAATACACCCCCTGCCATACGCCAATGGCGTGGTATAAGTCTTAATCTAAACCAGTAAATCCCAAAGAGGTCGATATCACCTCCCGACGGGTGCTGTGTTAATTTCGGTGGCTGGTGCTAGACGAAAGCTTTATTGCTGATCTTTTCTCCATCACAAATTAAATAACTAGCTTTTTGACGTCAAGAAAACATCGACGAACTGCTTCGCAGTTTTACCTCTACAAAATCTTCTACATAAATTTTGTAGAGGTATTTTACTTTTCAGTTTCGTTTTTGACTTATATAATTACTCCAATTTGTTCACTTATGGAAAAATACCTAGCGAATATCAACTTCCAACATGAAGATGTTTCCTTCAGTTAATTATACTAAGATACATTTAAAATATAACATTTTTCCGAAAATAAACTTAGATCGACTATAAAGATGACATAACTAGCGTTTAGGCGTATGACACCGCGTAATAGCAATCACAAATCCAAAAAAAAAAAAACATCCTACATTAGTGACTGACTGCAATGCATAAAAATGCATTCTAAAAGGTCGAATATTTCATTCCTTGCAGTAAAGATAGAATTACGTACTAATGTATAAATAATGAAATTATTTCTATAAGAAATAATTGACCGAAATTGTCCCAACTTCGAGAATTATCATTTTCCCATAGAAAAATAATACAATTAATTGAAAGATTATTGAGATATTTCAAGGAATCCTAGGTGAATAACTGATATATTAAGTTAGGAATAGTTCTATTTCTTTGTTTAAAAAATAAGAGTTATTATCATGTATTTAATACCTACAATACATATTTTACGTGTCTAAGAGATAAAAATTGCGTTATTTTGTAAATCAGGCTACGGTCCACCTTCACAAAGCTTCTAATTAATTAAAAAATAGATAAGATTGTATCAAAAATTAAAGAACAAGAGGCTCCTTTGTTTTTCTTCTGAAAGAAATTAATAATCCATATATATATACATATTAAGATAGCTTATTTTTACTTCACAGCTTCGACGTAGTAACTCCATCTACGCTTCTGAGATTAAATTAGCAGATAATCAAAGTCATAATTTATTTCTATGGGAAGATAAAGTCTTCGAGTCTTGAGAAATGGGTGATCCCCTCAAAGTTTTCGAGAAGAAAAAACGTATACTGAAATTAAATTTCAAAAGAGCGGTATTTACAAACTTTCAGGGAAAAACCCAAGCAAGAAGCCATGGGATAACTCCCACTCAGCTTAACCTTTAGCTCAAAGCACCGTAACTACAATACTGGAGGTTTTATAATCCAGATGAACTACCAACCTTGCGTTGGTCTTGTCTCGCCTCCGGAGGAAGGGTGACTCGCTTGGGCGGAACGGTAGCCTATGGAGTTCCCATATGCGAAGGTCTTTCATACCCATTGCGGGTGTTTAAAGTTGGAAAGAATTCCGAAGGTAAAGGAATGCGATAAACGGAGACATTGGATTTGCGGCGGACCTTTTCTTTCCACAAGGCTAAAATGATCGATCTGATAGAACGAGGTATTGGAAAATTAGAACTACAAATTATGAATGAGATCGTATTACTGTGAGTCGCACGGGGAAAGATCGGATATGTAAATCTAGCGAAGAAAGGAATGGGATATTTGTTTCACGAGTAAAGGTTCTCTTCATTTCGACGCACGCCTTTGCATTTGAGATTAGTTGAAGGAGGATGACGAAAGTGGGATGGATAAGAAATAACTAAGTCTACGATTCTGCAACGCTTGTGGGTTCACACTTTCGCAAGGCTAATGAGTGAGGTACTTAAAAATACATACCGTAATATAATTACTTTTTTAGGCAGCTTCTCTCTTAACCTTCCTCTGAATCTTAATCACCCTAGTACCTAAAAATACTAGTGATTACAGAATATCTTTGTGTGATTTTCTTTAATTTAGAGAACCGCTCAAAATTAACAAGAATGGGAAGAAAGTGGGCAATTTCAGTATATAATCTCAATCTCCGTTTATTTAATAGGCAAAATAAATCGCTTCAATATCAATGAAAAAGTAAGTTAAGAACATTAATCTCACTGAGCAAATTGTTTCATTGCAAAACTTGGGAGGAAAATAAAGTTCATAAAGCAATGGCTCAAACAGAAAAAATATCAGTGGATATGAAATCATTCTTGATGACAGACTTTAACTCTCATGAGATTTACGAAATAAATATCAGAGGAACAGCAGTTTTTCTTCACTCCACAATGAAAGAATTAATTAACTGTTAATAATCCCTCCATTACTATGTTCAATATATCGCCAATATTTCTTGTTGGTGCAAAAAAAGATAAAACAATAAGAACAACAAGTTAGCCATTAACTCATACGATTTTACTAATTAGAATTAACAGAGAAAATTATTTTCGACTTAAGTATTGTCGATTTCATAATTTTTAAAGATAATTAATTGATAGTTTAATCGTTGTATCTTCAATAATTTATCACCTATTCGACAATGCCCCTAGTTAAGATACGAACACTTTATATGTTAATTGTTGATCTAATATCCCATGAAGACTGAATCACGCCGCTCATTTCAAAAGGTCTGTGTTACGCGAAGACAATTATCAATCAATTACTTTTAGTGATCTGAAAATCATCACAAAATTGGATCAAAAGCACACGCTATCACATCTATCGTGTTCTGGAAAAATAACCTTCGTCCCAAAATTCACGACTTATCCCTTTCCGAAAAAAGTCTATAAAATTCTAATTTCCGTCGTAAACCGTTTATGCATTCATGGCGAGAGTTCTCGAGCAGCAGGGGAAGATTCGGTCTGCTGAATTTGTCCGTATCTCGAATCTAGAATTAAAGACTGTACAACTTCCTCTCAAAAAGCTCTTTGTGAGGACAATGGAAAAGCAAGATCCGGTATCGTGAGAATATGGGAACGATTTAAAGAATATAATCGGGGAATCCCACTCCATTTTTATACCGAAAATACTTTTTAACGGAAGTCTTTCTTCCGAGAGGTATGTGTCATGAATTCGACGTGGAAGATACGGTCGACTGTCTCGTCTTCCGTAGTAGAGCACGCCAGAGTTTTTTTTATCTTCTTCGCGAAAGAGATTAACAATGGCTTCCGTTTCGTGCCTTCCCCTCAGCGAAGCGCTACAGCAAATCCTCATCCCAAATCCCCACGATATGACCAGATTTGACGAAAACTAGATAAGAATGTACAAAAAGGTGAATACCTTGGAAAATTACATCTGATTCGAAGTTATACATCCCGTCATTATAGAACGGTGTATCTTCACGTTGTTCTACTATCTTAGGTTCATCTGATTTCCCACTTGGAGTAAATGATAACATTCCGCTGAAAGCAGCGTCCTAGTTATCATTGAATCCTAACTCCTTTCCTAGTTACTTCAAGATGACATCAGAAGAGCTATTAACTCTTTAAAGATAATAATTTTAGGTTTCTTGGACTCTTATGCATACACTGTCATTAACCGTGACCTCTCTTCTGCTGTGTATAAATTTTGGCATACGTGAGCGACTTTATATTGAAATAATTTTATGAATCAATATATGTTACATTAACGCCAGCATTAAATATAACTGGGTGTGTACCAACTTCGTGCAAGGTGCTGCTATAACAGTCCCTTGTGATTAAATGGGGAAAGAGAATGAATTACGAATTGCACGATAGAGTTCAAAGATAAAGTAGCGATGACGCAGAGACCTAGATAATTGAATATTTCCAATTAATCTAGAGAAAAGGAAAATAACACCCTGAATAGTATTCATTTTCTCTAATTATCTACTTCTACACACGAATTCAGTAACGGAAAAGCGTCATGATTTTACCATTTCCTTGTAATAATGTTCAAGTGGGTGATCGGTTAATCAACAGTTTACTACGATTAAATCTATCTGCGATTATTTTCCCGCAAGATTTTTATGTTCGGACAAGGAAACAACAAGGATACCAAATGATTCACGGATTAAAACAAGGAGCGACGCTTGTGTTATTGTCTGAGAAGACGGAAAGGATAACTAACGAAATCTACTATTAAAAATCTTCTAAAGAAGTGGAAGGATGTCAGAACAAGAAAAGTCAGAATCTACATCTACATTTGTACCCTGCAAACCGCGTTTCGGCGTGCGGCAAGGGGACCCCAATGCTAGTTCAATACTAGAATAACACTAATATTAATTCAATAGACTTTGGAATTTTATCAATATTACTGTCGTTGTGAAGATATCTAAAATGCCTAAGAAGAGAGAAAGGCAATTGACTCTAAGGATAAATTTCACAGTTTTTTTATTAAATCGATTTCTAAAATTCTATTATACTCATAGCTACCAGAATGATATTTTGTTTAATTTATTATTACTCATAGCTACCAAAATGATATTTTCTTTCATGAAGAAAAATAAATTAGAGGCGCCATGAAATGACCGGTAAAAGGTGAATACTCTTTTGCAAAAGAATCGGAAACATTGAGTACTTTCCCAAAATTTCTCCAACAGAGCAAACTCATTGCCAAACTTTCCTTGGCGCTAGCGAAGCAAACAAGATTTCGAAGGCTTTTGGAAATTCTTTTACTCCCGTTTAAAATTACCGCTGATCGTTGAAAAAGTATCCTACATTTGACGCCAAAATACTAAGTTTCACTCCGCACAGGAACCAGTAGCCAACGCAAAAATTCAGAATGTTTCGGGAAAAAATAGAAGACTATCCTCGACCAAAGCTTTAGTAATACAGACGTAAATTCATTTAGGTCATTTCGTAAAGATAGAATGTGAGAATAAAATGTGTGCTTTGCTTTATGCGAAACGACTTGTAGCTTCATATCTTATATTTAAAGTCTTGAGGCAGGCAGTTTACTAGGTTTTTGGAACAATTTTTAGTCCACAAGACGAGTGTTCAAGAGATACTACTTAGTGACAGCAGATTCTTTAATCTTTCGACACGCTGCTCTTGACATCGCTACGAGAAATATTAAATCAATTCAAAGAACTTACTTTCAAAGTATCTCATTCAATCAGAACAAAAGAAATGAAAATGCATTCCGATGAATCCTTTTAATCTATATGTCACATTTTGTGCCCTATGCCAGATCTTCTCAACTTTTCCTCCTCCGCGGCACACTTATCCTTTAAACTTGCGGCACCCTAAACCATGCCTAAACCAATTTTGTTTGCTTCAGGAGGAATTAAAATCGATTAAGAATATAAAAATGTATGTAGGATAAAAATTTTTAACAGCAATAAATACAATAACCGTTTTCGCAACAAAATTACATCAAATGGTAAAATATATCGGAAAATATGGGTTTATTAGAGAGGGAACAAAGTATTTCAGGGATGTTACGCGGCATCTCAAAAGGGTTAACGTAAGGCACACCGATTTGAAAGAACTGCGACATTGGCTATTTTAAAATGATACAACAATCAATGCACAAACTTTGAACATAAACATCTATTCTCTAAGATTTCGAGATTATCGACTAATCAAGATTTAATGGAAGCCAAGGGTTGATTAAAACTATCCGCATTCCTCATGATGCGGAAAAAACCGTTTTACTTTCACATCAGTTAATAATTTATAATGAATCTTATACTCGCAATACTCCAAGGCCAAAACTAACCAAGTTTTTTGCGAAAGACACATAACTGAGATTCCAGTGTTTATTTGATTGTAATTCTATTTAGGAATTTTTTAAAATAAGTTTTACGTCATTAGCTGAAATTTCTGTCAAAAATCAATTTTTCGCAATTTCATAAGGGTATAGTAACAGACAAAGTAGCTGCTGATATCCACACAAATATTGTATGCTTAATATTGTGCGTTGGAAAGGTATTCTAATCTAATATAAAAGGACTGATCGCACTT
This sequence comes from Ladona fulva, assembly GCA_000376725.2. Classification (NCBI taxonomy): domain Eukaryota; kingdom Metazoa; phylum Arthropoda; class Insecta; order Odonata; family Libellulidae; genus Ladona; species Ladona fulva. The sequence continues at coordinate 186,201 of KZ308500.1, forward strand.
CTTTCGGCCACCAAATAATTGAGTCAGCGCTAAACATCATCAGAAATAATTAAATCTAATTGTTGCTAATAGAAATTCAATGAAGAGCATTATTCTATTACAATAAATACAACAGATAAAGAAAGAATGAACTCTTGGGATAGTTGATCAATAACACTGATAAGGCAAGTATTGCCTATGATGTAGGTTTAACTGTAGTTAATTTACATATAAACTCCATGCAAGCCGCTAGTGACGCATGACAGTTGGCGTAATGACGCCAAATTCCCCATGAACTCGAGAACCTATTAGCACTCCAAATTGAGGAAACGGCCAAAAATAACTTTCCGTTCGGGCAACGATTTCTCTCTTAAGTTTTGTCGACCGATTCCGAAGTTCGCAAACTTCTACTGCTCGAATGAAGAAAATTAGAGCATAATCCTTTAAGTCTCTCTCGATTAATGCAGTAAATTGTTTTCGCCTATATTTTAATGTCTTATCCTGTAATGAATCCTGAGGATCTTTTATAAGATTTTCCTTCTTTTTACAAACTGATCCGCTCAGCGTTATGCCTCTTCTAATTCGCCAGCTTTCGATATGATTCATACCTGCCCATTTACTTAATCCCCTGGGTCAGGGTCGGCTTCAGACAGTAACTGAGGCATCAGCCTTAGGGCGAACGCTAGCCGGAAGGCGCTCTGATATTGCCTGTGGCTAGGTAGTAATATTGTTAAAATTGATTCGACAGCTGACGTCATTTCGCACTTAAGTTCCCTCAGGGACTCAGGTGCGAAACCCGGATATCGATGTCCGAACCAGAGACCGTTGGCCACATGACTATCGGGATTCCTCTGTAGTAAGGATGGGGCATCACTTTTTCACCAATATCTCCCAACAACATCATCTACCTATAGGATAATCTATCATAACTTGATAATCTGCGGAACTTCATACAGAGTTAATGGTAGGATTCGACCGACTCGCAACGTTTTTCGCGAACCTGTTCTTAGAATTTCCCGGATTCGCCGAACCGATTCTTAGATCTATCTGATACGACAGTATATTCGCAGATATTCAAACCGCTTATTTCATCTTAAAGTTTCGTAAACAAACTTTAAAACTGGAATAATTAGGAAATTTAGTCTGCAGTACTTCGTTGCATTACGCTATAGGGATAAGTAGATAAAGAACGGATTACTAAGATTTCTGGATCCCACCATTGGGTCGAATACCTTTCTGGTCAGCGAGATAGTAATTTTCCAGCTTTATTTTTATTTTAGCTTTATTGGAGGGATAAGTCCGAAAGGGCCTTACCCTTTATGGGGGGGCCTCTTGCCCTTTATGCCAACGAAGGTAAGGAAGGAGAGATCTTTCTGCCGTAAGATCTTCCCTTTTTCCTTCGGTTTCATCCAACAAACCCTAATATTTTCTGTGAGCTACTTATCACTGTCAAGGTTAATTAATGGGTTTCATAATTAATCTATTGGGATTTTGCTCTACAAGCCATCCTAAGTTGCCTTATTCCCTACCTAAATTGACATTATTTCATATAAAATAATAATCAAACAAGTCAAAATTGATGCTAGACATGTATCTATATTTTCATGTCAATGGTGCAGAAAAACGTGAACCTTGGACCATTAAGGGGTGAAAGAATGGTATTGAACGGCTCCTGCCTGAGGGTTTAGATGCAGAAATGAAAGAGAAAAAGTCTGTCATAGCCGGGACCCGGTTTCTATTTCCGGCATTATACTTTTTCTCTTCCACTTCTGCATCTAAAATCAAGCTTGTGAACAATGCGTTTTTCGCTGCACATCTCCTGCCTGAGGGCGGATGAAAGTGAAAAGGAATCCCTGCCCTTGGTGAATGACAAAAGCAAATTTCGACAGTATAGTTATTATCAGTGAATATAAACGTGTAAACAGAGCGAATAACTTTATTGCTTAATTACTGATTTAATTACAAAATACGAAACAATTCTATGTCCTCGCATCTTTGCCTTAGCCACCTGCAATGTTGCGAAGTTGGAGACCCTGAGATGATGATTAAATAGCATAAACCACTCTAAATGTCAGAGATCTTTATTTCCATTGCATTCAACGAATAAACTACCTTAACCGCTCTTGTCACTGCTAAAAAATGTCCCCGATAAAAATCACGAGTCGCTGCAGATGATGGTGGTGCAAGGGTGCCAAAGAATCTTGCCACGCCCCCGTCATCTCCTTCCTCCCGCACCAACTGCTGCTATCGAAATCGCCCTCCAACCCAGAAAAAAAATCATCTCGTGTGCGAAAACGTGCCTTTATAGAGGCACGCCCGGGAATGATCATTTGCAGTGACTGCGTGCTTATTACCCTTCCTATTGGAATTCGGTTCGCCTCGGAGTATACATATAGAAGGTGAGATGTGCGAACGTTACAGTTCTTGTATTCTCCATCGCAGCTCCCGTTTTCATCTCCCACAAGGTCGAACAAGAAAAAAGAATGGAAAATGCGTTTTTTTTCTCTCTCTCTGAATTCTACAACTTCAGGATATTCTAGAGAATTTCACGTTTCGATTATTTTCACCCAATTTTATAAGAAGTAATTCCATTTATTTTCGAGGCCATTGTATAATGGTTAGAGTAGCGCCTCGGTCTCGGGCGCAAGATATCCCGGATTTGTCACTCAGCGGAGTTCCAGTTTAACCTGCAGAAATCCATACATGGCAATCTTGAAGAGCTATCAAACTCTAAAGTGTGCAAAATTAAGGCATCTAATAGCTTTTCAAGGTACACAGTCGGAGTTGAAACGCTATGTACCCCATTTTAAACTTTAGATTTACTTTCATATTTGACCCTTCGAAGTCTCTGAAAAGGAAAATTTCATTTTCATTCTCTCTTATTGAAACAAAGCTATTTTCTCAAATATCAAAGTGTGATCGAAACTGACGATATTGGATATTCAATAGAAACAAAAATTAGAGTGAAATTTTAGATTAAATAAAAATAACATCTGAAATAGACACGCAGGACTAATATAAGTAGTCGTTACTGCTAGTAGTACTAGTCATTCCTTACGTGTCGAAGAGTACTTTCAAATTTCTTCTTCGCCCAAAACTACCAAAAGAAGTTCATACATTATGTAAATATTATTCTAACCTGAAATGCTCTAGATTATACTAGAATATATAGATTTAATGACTTTACTAAAAAACGGGATTCTAAAACCTTCGCCAAAAAAATTATGGCATTTACGTCGCTGTCATTATCGGAGACGTCTATTCTTTATCAAACCGGAATTACTACGACGAAGTATTTCAGATACCTTATAAGAGTGATAATTATGATGTGATAGTAAAATTATTTCTTACGAGGAAAGAGAGCATTGAGTTTAAGTTATAATGAAGTAAACCGAGTTGTCTTCCCAAGGGCTAGACTGTAATGAGGAAATTGCATACGATTCTCTGCCACCGCTAGAACGTAATCATTCACGTGCGTGAGAGTTTTAAGTTGCTGGTTTCTAGGGAGCGAATGTTTCTTTGAAAATGAGTACCAAAAGTCGGGAGGATATGCAATGGACTTCCAAGAAACAAGGAAAATTCTTTACCTCGAAACGGTAGGCACTACCTTCAAAAACCACCGATTGACTAACTTTCGAATTTTACAAGATCTACTTACTTTTGATCTAGGAAGTACGAATTAAATTTTTCCGGTCTATGAAAACTTTCATTTTTAGAGCCTTTTTAATAGAGAAAGTTGCGGATATATTAAAATACTGTCTCTATGGCTATAAAATCATATTAATTCTCCACTAAATTGGGCCTTTTTAAGAATATTAAATTGAATCGCGAACATAGGACTCGGCAAAGTTAAATAGGTATACCTTATAAGGTACCTTATTCTCAGATACAATAAACCTTATTCTCAGTGATTTGAAGTAAATACAATAAATTAAAATATATTTTTACCAATCAATGCGTCTCCTTGGAGGTTCAAAATTAAATATGACCAAGCTGTATTCAGAAAAGAATAACTCAAAATAGACACAGCCAATTAAATCTATCATAGAAGGTCGTACCGGACAGCTAATTGGGAGCTTACTGGGACAGGCCACAGGAGGCTTCAGAGTAAATACGTAAATATGATAAATGAAAAGTAACTGTTTATAAGTACATGATATGTAAATCCCAAGTTCCAACAAAAAATGACGAAATAAAACGAGAAATCATCTCATTTATCCTAGACAAGGGAGCTTAAAACCGCAACCCTTTAACTTTGTCCTTTAATCTATTCCATGCTTTGCGGCATTTGCTAAAAACTCAATGAAATAAACATCCTTTGGCAAATTCCACATAAACTTTAATTTACAACCAATTTTGTCGGCGAGCATAGGAGTTTTATTTTATTATTTCACAAAGCCTGAGACAGTATCTTTCATTAGCTAAAATTTTCGTATAGTTCTTATCCAAAGGTATTAAAACTAAATCGGAATAGAAGCAATTTTGTTTGGTTAATATTACTATAGTATATAGAATAATAATATAAATATCTAACTTTAAGTATTTTAAAATTTTAACAATGAGCTCTAATGGAATATCATTATAAAAAAACTATTTTAACTATTTATTGATATATAATAGCTTATCCAAGCATATAATGTACCTCAGAAGTCTTTATGAGAACTTACTGGGGACTCCTCGAGGTAAAATTTTGGAGACTACTATCTCATATGATAAATCTATTTTATTGACTTAAGGCTGGAGTATCACAATAGTAGTACACTGAACACAGTTTCATCGTTCGATCAAACTCTTCGACCCTGTTTGTGCTTCTAAAGGCTTAAGAGCTCAAAACTTTAATTTCACAAAATAGAGAAGAATTGGAATTCCTCTATTATATTCAAAGGTGCCTGTCGTGAACATTCCACAGTGCTGTTCTCCAGCTACACGACTCACCACATGGAATTGGGGAGAAAAAGGTTAGAATGCATCGAAAGCCTTTCCGTTATAAAATAATGCGCCTCGAGGCACTTTGATCCGCAGAGAGGATCCAGGCGCCCTTCGCCCCGCCGTTGGAATGGGGATACCATCACGTGTTGGCGCACAATACCCGATCACGTGTGGGATTGAGATCTTTACGTGAGCCATATTGGGGGTGAGGGATTTTTTCAGCAAGTGGCACGTGACTCGAGGGTCGGAGGGGAATGGTGCGAGCTGATTTATGGCAAAATCTTCGAAGGCGTGCGCTGCGGGAGTGACTCAAGGTTCGTTGGCGCATTCTTGCGCGGTGATGCAAAATTCCGTGCAAGAGGCTTAATCTTTTGTCGTAGCTCCTTTAATCAAGGTGCCATTATATATTTTTCTTGAGCGGGACGACAAGAGATTGTATGATAAACTCTTGGAGGCATTATTGATGGTGAATCTCAGGATAAGTTTTAATGTTAACATATCGTTTGTCCTTTACTATGAATACGCATTCGAAGACAAATTTTGGAGTTTCAATTTGATAGTTTAACAAGTTCACAGCGGATAACTCCACCGTTGGAAAGATAAATGCATTGGAAATGGAGCTATCCGCAATGAACGTGTGAAGGCGATGATGGTGAATTTCATTTTAATTGGGTGAAATTACTTTTTTGAATGTTCCGAATGCATTTATCACCCCGGAGTTTCCAAAACATAGCTAGCTCGAGCCTCCACTTTTTCTAACATTTCTTTCTCTTCATTTCTTACACAGTGATATGTAATTTAAATTTCACACACTATTACAGTTAATTACGAAAAGTTCAGTTGTTAAGAACTTCAATAGAAGTATGTAACAGGCTACTACCCTTTTGATTTAAATCACACAAAAATGAAAGACAATTAGGGTATTCTAGACAAAAATCCATATCTATATCTATGGAAAAGCATGTACTATACTTTAATTAGGGAAATATGTTCTAACCATCGATGAGAAGGTATGCTAAGAATCAATTACGTCCTGCTGTTACACTTTATCATATATTTTATGAATTTTTATAAACTCCTTTTAGGTACTACTCACAGACACCTATTTTGTCTAGATTAGGAATCACTGTTTATAACTGTGTCAACTGAGGTTATTAAATTCCGATTTCCCGATTCTGGGTCACAACTAGCTCTGGATTATGTTATGTGCGATATTAAAACATCGATTTAGTTAATCTTGTTAAGTTATTTGACATAAAAAATTTTAAAATTAAGTTTGAAGGTTTAAAATTTTGAATTCCTTTTTTTTAATTGATAATTTTACTTCCTGTATTAATAAGTTCTTTGTTATTTATATTCAAAGAATTTTCCTTCCGACAAGGACATAATGATCAATTTATTGGGTAGAGACGTTCAAATCGAAACTCTGGCGGCCAAAACGGGGATCTCTATTCAGTTGATACGTTCCATGAGATGGATTTTTCTCTTTGTGCATATGGTAAACATTATCTCATGAAATAAAAGGTATGCCAAACAATCACAATTTTTAATGATTCGAAGTTTACAATATTTAGATGAAATATGGGTTTAATGAAAATTGGAGGAATTACGTAGCAATTTTTTACGATCCATAATGAATAAACCGCCAGAGGAATTAAATGTGGGGAACGCCTATTTCAATCCGCTCCAGGGCTCTGGAGGAAGAAATTCCTGGCAAAGGCATAAATACTTCACTTGAATATTAACATTGGCAAGACGAATTGGAAATAAATAAAATGAGATTGAAGGAATGTTTCTACAACGTTAATTGGAAAAAAGAATAAGCTTCCATACGGTCGTTATGGGACTTGCATTGAGTTTATTTTCCAGACGTTTTCCACAGTCGAAACTTCAAGGATAGGCTGCAGTTTATGAAAGCATAAACCATTTACTCATGATGCTATTAGACTTGAACAGAGCATCTGTCAAAGTTAACGATGAGGTCAGGAATATTTCATTTATCAAAATTTAATTGTAACTTTCAAGATAATCGGTGGATTTAGCCGATATTTAGTGAAATTCCATAACAGTAGAAGTGGAAATAACTTAGTCCAAGTTCCACAGAAACTGTATTTATTGTATACTGGATTCAACTAATGATAGTTACCTTCATGCCACAAATAAGAAAAGTGGTTGGTACAACTTAATCTACCGTAATTGTTAAATTTTGTACTTCATCCTGTAATACTTATTATTTATACTTTTTGTGTTTCACATAAGTGCATGGAGAAAACGTATCTATTAACAATCTTATAGCAAAACAGTCTTTCCAGATACCTACATGCTAAGAATGCTAACTTGAAACTTTTTAAAGGTCAGAGACATTTCAATGCAATTACTTATTGACTTGTAACTACTGACTTAAATCGAACTTTCCTAAGTGAATACATTGGTAAGGGAAATATTTTTATGGCCGGAAATTAAGCTACCGAAAATACTATTAGAGATCACGACAAAAGGAATGAATGATTGCTCATAGAGATTATTTATTCGAAACAGATTCCCGTTCACTCAGCAGTTAATGAAAAAAAACAACTGCAAGTAAATTGCCATAATTACTCAGCTTTCCAGCTTTATCGTGTGAGAAGATGATTTTATACTTGAATATTAACTCAGATAGATCCCAGATTAATCTTGAACGCTTTTTTAATCGGCTGATATTACATGCTTCATTAAATACAACAATCTGTACCGTTGGCGTACTATTATCGTATATTGCTTTGAACTGAACTGAAAGAGTCTTCAAATCGATTCATCATCACTCATGACACCGTGACATTGCAGACAAGACTGCAGGGAAAGGCATTCTTCAACTATTACATTTTCCTAGCAATTTTATACCGTTTGTAACCACTTTTTCCAAGTATTCCCTACCGTCAGTTGCACAGCTAGAATATGTCTCGGGGGGCGGGGGATTCCGAGCCACGGAATAAACGCAAAATTTCGTAGGGCATCTAGGGCAGGAAACTTCTGTCCTAACTGTAATAAATATAGAATCAGATTTTTACATACATATATTCCCTGCGAGTCACCAGTTGCGTGAATATTTAAAGAATTAAAAATTACCTCCAACAACCTTCATATCTTAAAACCCATTTGGTTTCTACAGAGGGGGAAGTGTAATACCGAAACCCCTCCCACCCTGGCTATACCCCGCCTAATTTAATCTGGCAGCGAATTAGTATCCATCTCTATTTATCTGCATTTAACGGATGTCAGCGCCGCAGACTTGCCTCATCAGATAATCCCTGTGCTTCAAGCAAAGCCCAACCGACATTTAGAGGCTCCTCTCGCCATTTAAACAGGATGTTTGATAAATCTTCGATTCATGGTTATCTCCATTTCAAGAATTCTTCTAAAGATTCATATTTTTAATAAATCGAACCTGAGAACAGGATATAATTCATTATAAATGTAAAAAATCATAATATTCTTTAAAATTATGGTTTCTATATCATCCTGATTTACCATAAAAGATGGCGCAGCTGCACTAAATAGCAATGAAAGTAAAAATAATGAAAAATAGAAAATATATGTGTTTCAGAATCGCTAGCATCAACAATATCAAACTTCAGAGTACTCGAAGATCACATTACGAAGATAGGTTTAATTCATAGCATAATTCACTTTTATGGACACACTCTATCTTACCTCATTCACTTAAAGCACATTAATTATGCACCTATAATGTATTTCACCGCTGATTTATGACCAAGCCAACCTTTAAGAGATTCGCTCACTGTGGCCGACTCCGAGGAAACCCATGCACCCAACCTATGGAGTAGCTCCGGACACCTGTCAACGTACATTTGCAACCCCCCAAGCGGAGGCTTTGTCTTTTTGAAATAAAAGAGGTTATTAAACTCGCGATGGCTCAACCAGCTGTTTTAAACATGTACGTGAGGGGTGAAAGGGAAGAGGAGCCTGTGGAAGGCCACTCGTCTGGATCCGGGCCATGATGGGTGGGCGTAGGGACCTCCTCTTGGACCCCTGGATGGAATCCGCACCAAGAGAATGGAACGAACTTCGTAGCCAAGAATTGGGCGTAGCTCGGAAAATTTCGACCAAATGCAATTTAGGTCAGCTCGCTACTACGAGACGTCGAAATCGGGGAACTCTTTACGGTGAGCTCTCACGGGTGAGTTGGCTCGTCGGTTTCCCAAACCTCGCGACCGCCGCGGTCTACCGTGCAACGTGATAATTTTTGGAACGGTTGATTACAGACGCAAGATCGGTAGTGATGGAGGGGAGACTTTCCCAAAGGCTTTCCGGCTTCAAGCATTTGGATTTAGTGGATGATCTCAAAATAAATAAAATATGTAATATGAAACTTAACTTTTTCAGCTATGTACGGGGGGCGTAACAGGAACACTGCTTTACACAACGTATTGTATGATAATTAGCGTTTTTAAGGAAATTTTTGGACTACCTACGTATTGCAAAATCCGATAGACTGAAAAATTAAACGAAAGTTAACAATAATTAATTAAATCTTGCAATACTTGGTGGAGCGTGTTCATATTTGGTTTAATAAATACAAAATCTGACTCCGTCCTCAGAAAATATATTTCAAACACAAGACCGGTTTCGATTTTTCTTCCTCATCTTCAGGACTGAAGACGAGCTTCCACAAATATTTTACGAACTTCGATTGGAGATTATTCATGGCGGGCAGAGCGTAAAATCGTGCTATCATTGAAGATGAGGATATTAATTTCACAGTGAGAACCAGTGTCTATGCAGAATCCTTGCGTCAAACGTATGGCTCATTGTTTCTCACATTATATCTACAGCCTTGTTACGAGCAGTATAAGTGGTTGCCACTTTGAAATTGAGATTTGGTCTTCAATTTTCCCATATATTTATGTATTTTTCCCTTCGCTAATGATGAAATTTTTTCGCAGAATATTACCTTAAAAACTTCGAAATTTTTCTCCTAAAATTACCGCAGCGAGATAGAACAATTACGATGATTATCAATACTATAAATTGACACTTAAGGTATGTACTATTCATTTCGGAAGAGTACCTAAGTCACGAGCTATTTTCACTATGTCTAAGCAATAATGTGGCAAATAATCTCATGTAAAATGTCTAATCAACAAAACAGTATATCTTTGCAATAAAAATCAGTTTCTTAATCGACTTTCACAGCCTTCACTTCGAGGAACATTTCATTCATCGTGCAGGGAGATGCACGTTCCATTAGGAATTTTATCTCGCCTGATGATGACGCTCTTACGTTAAAACTGCTCTTCTATTTGTTAATGAAATTCGTGTAAAGAGAAATACTTGATATGTTAACTTTTAAAATTAATAAAACTATTTTTTTGTACATTTAATTATGCGGCATAATATCAAAATAAAACGTTTTACCATTTTCCTAAAAATAATATCATGATGAAACGATCCTTGAATACAGAAAGCTATCATGGATCGTAAGGGATATCAAAGACTGTCGTAAGTTCAACTAAATTAAAGATTTCGGAATGAATTAAAAATAATGATTATGTCGTCAATTTTCCTGGTTAGTTACTACCATATTTGAGAATGGAATGCAAAACGTATTTCCCGCGGTATAGTAAGAGTTCAGAATACGATGATCTCAGTGGAATAATATTCATTCTATAAGCGTCATTGTGGTGTATATCTTTCATCTGAAAATATTGGCAGCGTAACGACGGATAAGTGCCTTTTCGATTATTATCTCGAATGCAGTCATCGAAAGTGAGAGTTCATGAAACGGAACTTATCAAATTAGTTAATACTTATATAATATAGATCGACCGATACTGTACGCCAGTTATTTTGATAATCGTCTTAAAAATGCCAAGATTTCGACTTCGTTACTATATTGTATTGCTAGTAACAATAAAAATAACTAATTATCAAATAGAAATGTTCTTATCTTTTAACGATATTCCATAAAATAATTTAAGAAAATTATGAAACCACTAGAAGAAACCAAAATAAAATTCCTATATTTATTGCTTCAGACAACAAAATGGGGAAGGACTGAATATTATTGATTATGTTCATTATTTGCTCTTACGCAATTTCTCTTAAATAATATCATCTCATAATTAATGCAATTATCATGAGTGAAACAGCAATATTGTTCTCTACGAAGTTGCGTAATATAACTGCACTAGTATATATGGTTTGGGTTCACCGTTCAAACTCCATATATTTCGTCATGCATAGGAAAAATTTACTATATTGATTCCATCCGCAAAGATACTTGACCATAATTTTAAAAAGATCGTTTCGTAGTAGTCCTTGACCATTTCTTTATTTAGAATATTTCCACATCACTAAAACTTCAGACTGAAGACACATTAATTATTATGAACATCGAGCAAAATTTTCGGCACTAAGTCGATTAAATTTTTAAAAAGAGAGATTTGAATTTTGTAATAAATAAAAAAAATTTCAAAAACTGACTGAGCATGAAATACCGTGAAAATTTCAAACTGATAAATTACGCTGAACATCACTTCCAAAATTCCTACTTAAAAGTAACTGAGGCGCATCAAGATGTATGTGCTAACCCTTTTTATTAAGTTATTCTTACGTCAATTTTTCAGTTGTTACGCCAGAAATTTCTTGCATATAAAATTTAATGGCTCCTTTATTTCGTAAATTAACTGGAAGAAGAATGCTCTACCACGAGTTTCCGTGTTCCCACGACATCATTAGTATGAAGAGAATTTGAATAACGAGCCATTATATTTCGGAAAGTTGGAATTTTACGAAGTCCTAACCGTCCTAATTTAAGGAAAAGAAAATTACTCGAAGAAATATCCCACGAAGAGACAGAAATAAAGTTAAATAAATATAAAAATAGTGATTAAAACAGCCTTATTATAAATTGATCGTCTTTAACAAGTTTAGATCAATCAGTAGACCTTATATAATGTGAATTCTTGAGAAAATCATAGAATGAGCAAAGGCGCGGCGAAGTTGTCTGTTTCGACTTTCTCACTAATTGGGTGTAAAATTTGATCGTAGCGTATTGGGGTATCAAATTGGAATAAGCCTATGCGATATACAGTGGATTAAATGAGTTGAACTCAAAAGAAAGAAAAGGAAGATTAAGAAAATAGAAAAAGATGACGTTTCAATCGAGGTAAGACTGATGAGAAAAAGAAAACTGGTTGATAAAATACCAAGAGAGGGATAGCCAAGGAAAATGATGTGGGGATGGATGCTATTAACACAGAAATACAGTTACGAGAGGTTTATGATAATATTAAATGAGATGCTTCTTATCAGAAGGAGAATCAGACTGCACGAAACTGGAAACTTTACGACACATGGACCTACGGAAGAGAAAGATACTGAAATATGCATTAACGCTTATGTTTCCAATTAAATTGCACACTAAAAAGCTGTTCAGCAACCGATTGAGTTGACGCAATCGCTTCATTTTGAAATCGATCAATAATAATCTTTAGAACAATATAAATTTTCGTTTAAGGAAAGAAATTGGAACACTAGTGTTAAATAATTAGAGGTTTAAAACACACCGAGCGGCGTTTCGCACCAAAACTGGAAACTGGGGAAAAGAAACGGATTAACGGCCTTTTAGGAGAAGGCTGGTTTCCTTTCCCTTGCTTCCAGTTTTGGTCTCAGAGGGTAGGCGCGAACCGCCGACGAAACAGCTCTTGGATTGTTTTTAACCTCTAAAACTTTGTATCAATTATTGGTATTGTTCGGACGGAAAGAGTTAAATAGGTTGAGTATACTACTACTTGCTCATCTCCGCATCTTCATGGAAATGGATTTCCTTTCACAAATGATTAAGGCAAAAGCTCTGAAATAAATTATGAAATTCCGTCTAGTAAAACAAGAAATCTGCCGAAGAAGTTGCACCAAACAATCTAAGTATAAAATATTTTGTGATGTTATTAATGAAATCGAATATGAATTCCCAGACACTTTTAACTTAAAAAATTGAGACCTAAACTGAAACTATCCAGCATGGTGAACTATGCGGGGATTCGACTAAGATTTCTCCGAGATCGAGACCGCAATGTTACCCTTCAGTACTTCTGAGGAATATTCCTCAACCGACTCCACCTCTTGCACCCACTCTCACACTTAATCTAAACCAAAACAAGAATGACATTCGCGCTGCATAGCTGTGACCGCAACCTTTCCCGAGGAGTCCCACAAGGCGCACTCCTATCTCCTCCTCCTTTTCCCCATCCGCACACGCGGTCATTTCTCAACCTCCGAACGCCTTGCGAAACCGATCGTGTAAGGTTAAGGGAACTCATAGATTCCCAAACCGTAAGAGACGAGCCGAACGCCCACGCCCCGCGTGATTACGTCAAATAACGTTAATAATAATCGCGAAACAAAAGAATAAGAATCGTTCCCTTTCGCTATCCCGTTCCATCTACGCAGACCTTGTGCGGCTCCCCAGAAAGGAGGCATTCGTCATCATTCACTCCGAAGTTGAAAACGATGATTTCGAAAAACGGTACAAAAATCGTCGCCCTTTTCCGTGAAGGGAACTCATTTTGCCGAGGTTATGAGGCTCCGTGATTCCTTACGCCTTTCCCTACGCCTTTTCCATCCTCCTAACCCTTCGTTCATCCCATTCGATTCCCACCCAACTCCTCTCCTTGGAAACAAGGCGTCGTCGCCCGAGGTATTGTCGTGGCGGATCCGAGAGAGAGGGGATCGAGTGGAAAAGAGTTGGTCACGGAGATGAGCCAAGGTAGGAATCCCGAACGAGACATTTCAACAGGAAGAGGGAAAATAATCGTCCCCGTTTCCCTTGGGGAGAATCGATGGGAGACACGAAAAAAGGACCGAAGAGGCTGCTGCAATATCCTATTCGCAATCGAATGCGTCTCCATTCTAAGCAAAAGAATGAGTAAGAATCAATTGAATGGACGAATGAACCAAAAAAGCTGGGAGTGTGGTAAAGATAAAATAAGTAAAGATAAAATAAGTAAAGATCAAATTTGGTAAATTGACACACGTAAGTAAAGATTAAATTTGGAAAGCCACTATACCGGTACTCAAAAGTTTTTATATTTAAGGAAATATCATTGAACAATATACGAGCCTGATATGGCCCGGAGGTAAGGCCCGTATTCGAAATCTTTAATTAATCCTTAATTATATTTAATAATTTGTATTTCCATATTAATATGCTGATTTTGGTTTTTTTAAAACCCTTTAATTGAATCTTGCTAAGGTATTACGTAAGATTAGGCCGAGAGAACATTTGATAAATTTCGGCAAAATGTACATATAAGAAGATAAAAAGCTGAGGTAGACTTTGACTTTCACCTCAAATAGCCCATTCACAAATATAGAACTGTCTCGTCATCATTTCCGATACTTTTATTAAAATTCAAAAACGAGCTTTTATGACTGTCTTCGGAAAATACAAATATGTTCTGAGGCGGAAAAAGGAGTCAAAATGAATGTTTTTTAGAAACTATAAATATAAATTAATGGAAAGCTTACATTATAAACAGAATTATTGTACTTAAAGCAAAAATGAATTTGGAGCGACTTTCAAAGGTCAATTGGAAGGCGTAAACAAAGTGAACCTCTATCTACACCTTCCTTCCTATTCCAATCTGTCCGATAAGGAAAATCGTACGATATATCCCTTAATGTAAACTAAAACAGGCTTAGCCAGCAGGCTTAAATATGCTTAACCAGCGAACTAGGTTACGAAAAACCTTATAAGATTAAATCAATTAAAAAAATAAAAGTAACGTTACTTTTAGAGCTATATCATCAGAAATAAGTTACATTTTACTGGAAATAAAATTACTTGCCACACACTTATCTAAAAATGTATCTATCTAGGATATTTGCTTTATCTAGGGAATACGATTAGAATTTGCTGATCCTAATCTAGACAAAATATTCATCTCCAATCTCTCCCCTCTATGCATGTGAATAGCATTATTACACAAACTGCCACAATCTCCATGTAAAAATAACGGCAGACAAACGGAAGGATTAGACTCTACACTGAGAGCTTCGCTTTTTACCGATTAACTTCAGAATGGTTTTGAATATGATTCTGTAGCCCGACTAAGAACTTTCTTCATTGGGAGAGGACAAATAGAGATTCGTGAAATGTACACCAATGTGATAAAAAAAATCCGTTTTGTGAATAAAGGTTTTAGAATTTTCGATTAAAAGAAAATGTATCTCCTAGGTCACGAAAACCTTACAAGATTAAATCCTTATAAGATTAAATTAAATTGATTAAATTAAAATGATTAAAAAATAAAAGCTGCACTGCCGTTAATTTTATAGCTATGTCTTCAGAACCAAGTTATTTTTTTGCTGAATTTAAAAGTACTTCCCATACGCTCGTCTAAAAATGCATCTGCCTAAAAAATGAAAATAGTTTATAAATCACGTGATCCCTTAGGCATAATAAAAAACTTGTGACTTCAAATTTTAAATGACTGAAGAAATTTTATCAATAGACTGATTTTCAAAATAAAATTTTAAATTTATGAATGTACGTAAATGTACATACCTATAAATTTATGAATGAATGTCATGGCGTTCCAACATAGCAGAATTGAAAAATATAGGAAATAAGACTTAAAAACTTCTCGGCGAATTGGTTTTGAATAACTTGTCAATTATAAAATAGCTGTGTAAGTCTAGTGCCGGATAAGCAATGCTTTTCAGGTTTGATTTGCAATGACGAAGTTTACGGCCAGTATACTTCAAGTGGAATTCAATTAAATTTCACCTCAGGGTGTGGTATTATGTTTTTATAGAGTTAAAATGAAGATCATAGTTAATCTTTATGCTAATTCATCACATATGTAGGAGATTATCAATTATTTTTATTCCATCATATAATATAAGAACCTACAATATTCAATTTCACTCAAAAAAGATTATTTTACTGGGCCCTAAAGAGAAATTCAAGACCATGTCCATTTTACATTATAATACCCGGACTAAATTTTCGAGTACTGCGTAATCGCTTAATCCTTGAAGCTGAATATTCAATGATATGCTGATAGCTATTTACTTAATTTTTTTTAATGTATGCAAAATGCAATGCATCAATTGAAAATGTTGATTCAATTCACAAAGTATATGTAAAATATCCCTATTTTGCACCTTCCGACTCTAATAATTTTAAGAAATGAAAACATAGAATACATAAAACCAGCAGAGCAGCCAAAAATAGTAATACAACATGGTAAAATTACCCAAAAAAACCACGCAACCCACCAATTTTCGTTCAGTTTGCGAAACCGTGTCTCATCGTATGGAATCTCTAACAAACGCACGCGAGCGAGCGAAAGTCTCGTGCAAGTACACGAGACCAAAGAAAAAAGAAGATACAAAGAGTATGGGGATGCGTGGGATTCAGAGGGATGAGAATTTCCCCGCTAGGTGGATTCGTAAGATGATCACGGAGATAAGGCGAAAGGTAGAAGATCCGTGATGCGGTGGGTTCAAATGGGGAGGGAGAGGTAAGGAGGAAGGTCGCACGAGGGAGGAACAGGTGGCGGCGAGGGAAAGGGATTTTGCTAAGGGTGCTTTGGGGGGAGAGAATTAAAAACCAGTGACTAAGAGGCTCCCGCAGGGCTGAAACGTGTTTCAGACGGAGAGCGGATTGAGGTAAAGATGGGTCGATCGGGTATCCTTGGAAACACAAATATAAATATCTGAGTATATACTCAGATATTTATAGAGACACCTTTCTCTAACGGGGAGTAAGGAATTAACAAAGCCTTCATTTTCTACCATATGAGGAAATAAGCTATGTGTGTGGTGAAAGTCATAATAAAATAAATGTTATCTCGAGGATGATGGTTTTTACTTTCTCTACGTACGTATCTGTGTTTAATTCTCAAACTTTCAAATACAATAACTCAACGAAATAAATAACTCACTACATACAACACAAGTAGACCATTTTAGTGATTAAAAATTAACTCAACGAAATAAATAACTCACTACATACAACACAAGTAGACCATTTTAGTGATTATTTCAATTTCTCTGCATTCAGGAGCGAATTTTTATAATCGAAAATACTTAATAACATATCCGGCGAATTTCTTTTATCTTAATCCCATAAAATATATTTCCAATAAATAACTCCAATTATTGAATAAAACAAAGTTTTAAAAAACAATACAACTTTGTCCACGAAAAGTAAAATGTAAAATTTTACTGATCCACAAAATGTAAAATGTAAACACATTTTGTGGATCAGTAAAAGTTATTTTTATTCTTTTTAAAACTTTCTTTTATTTAACAATTGGAGTTATGTCGGAATTCCACAAAGTTACGGCCTCCTCCGTGATTTTTTTCCAATAAATAAGTTTTAAAACCAATAGAAATTCAGCATCCGCTGAAGTTAAAGTAATTGTCTCAAAAATATCTTTTATCGATGAGACTGGGATGTTTACACAAGCAACAGCAATGCGTTAGCTACATTTATCATTTGGCTAAATGATCGCAGTGTTTATACCTCATGAGTCATAGGTTAATGACGCCTGTTATCGGTTAATAATGAGAATGTCCCATATAATGGTGACGTAAAAGAAATGATGATGTCATGAATTTCTAAGAAACACTTTCTCTGGCTTTCGTTTGAATTGTAGTAGCTTGAAATAAAAAGGAAACTTGACCCAGTTTCACAGTCTTTAACGTAAAGATCTGAGTTTTATTTTCCCAATTTTCGATAAAGCATCGATATTCAGACAAACATGGAACAAGAATTTTTCATCTCATTCTACACGTGAGGAAAACATTTTTCCTTCAATTGGGAACATTTGAAAGAAACCCTTAAAATGTCGAATTGGTATTTGGTACCCTTTAAATGTAGGATCCTGTATTCTGCAAAATTCTGGTGAAAATAATTCACAACATGAAGACAATTTGCTCACTAACATAGATACGCCATATACATGAAACCATGAAACATCTTATTTTATGTTATTTAGTAATAGGAATAAAGTATCCTAGAGTGATTATGGTTTTACTTTAGGTACAGAGAAGGGACACTTCTTGTGATATAGCAGTTCTATAAGACATTTATATTATCGTTTTACTATACGATTGTCATCGTTATGAATATCTATATAGTTCTGTCTTCTATCGTCTAAGAACAAGTCAAATAATCTGGCTTAACATAAAAAGCGGTTAAGCAATCGACCCTCGAATAATCTTTCGAATACGTGCTGAATAAATTATCTCCGATAAATTTGAAAAGGAGCCACATCAAAACCTTAAAACGAATGCGACTGCATGTCAATCAAAGTAATATTCTTGGAAAAATATGTAAACACCAATACATTAAGCCTCCCTCGTGGCGTCTTTCTCCGTTGGGTGCCTGAACAAATGTCTTTCTTCTCACTTCTTCAGCATCTAATCCCCTCAAAAAAAATTCTATCGTACAACCCATCATTATGGAGAATCCTTCGCTCTTTAATCTCCTTAATTGAATACCTTTTACTTTCTAACGCAGGAAAGCGCCGAAAATTAGAGAGAATCGATCGAGCACTCCGCTGCATAAGATGAGCGGGAGGAAGGGAGTCCTCGGGCATTCGAAAATTGATTGTAGACTCTGGAGGATAGTGAAGTATAATTTATTTATACGGAGTTTCTATGGGACGCCAATTAGCTCACTTTCAGGGGTGCTAAGCGTTTAATTGAAATGGATATTAAATGAAATTGAAATGGAGATGATACCAGAGATGAAGTAGGTTTAACGAGATGAAATCAGAAAGAATGGACACGTTGCGCAGATAGCCTCTTATTTGAGGCAACTTCAGCTCTAGCTGTTGCTAAAGATTTTGTCATTGAGTAAATAGTGGCTCAATGTTTTCGATTAATGTTCACCTGAACAGGAGGTGATTTGCCTTGGCCTATTACGAGCGCAGATTCTCGAGGGTTTGAGAAGTAACTATCGAGAAATTCAGTCTAAAATTTATTATGATTCCATGGGTATTTTTATGAGCTCCGCGCTTTCCTCTAACCTCAATTACAAAGAGTAAGACGCCTAAATAAGTCCCGCGCATAGCTATGAACAAGAAATGCAACGAAGTTGTACTTTATTCTGATTGTATGCACTTCTAGTTCAGTCACTTGAAGAGATGTTTTAGGAAATTGGTGATGAATAATAGAAAATAGATTTTTAGCTTAATAAATCTGATATTTTATATGTAACCTGAAATAAGTATGTAAAGGAATTTAGTCGTGGTAAATTCGTAAATTTTATTGCTTTGAATAGAGTGAAAAGTTAAAATTTCAGACCATTTCATCAGGACTACAAAGGTTCTCATAAAAAACGATTCCAGTCACTGAATAATGCATGCCACCTTAAGCCATTCACGCACCATGCGTTGATTTATCGGACGATTTTTCATTCGAAAAGGAATAGATTTTGAAGGAAATTTATAATTTTATATGAACAATTGGAAGACAGAAATTTTTATTTTATCTTAATATTTCCACAACATTTCTGATATAACGACTCCTAAAATTAAAGAGTCAGAAATTGTAAGAATAAAATATCTCGATTAAATATAATTTACAGAAAATACCGCTGTTTTGAATAAAATTGTTCAGGAAAACGACATAGTCCGGCCACAAAGTGAATTGAATCTGAATTTTGCTCTTCCTTTCGACAGTATTAATATTAAAGAAGGCAATCAGTTGGAACATCTGCAGGACATGAAATTTTCTCATGCGAGGTGGAAATCTTTCCATAATGATGACTCGAGGGAAGGAATATGAAGGTCAATGGTACCATTAAATCAGGATACAGATCGCACACCTATTAATCTACCTATGTTGTCAAGGGTCGACCTTAAAGATTTCTGATTGAAAATTATCCGAAACCGAGAATGCACTCTTAAGAGAGGATCGTTTAAATATGAGAAAGCGGGAGAAAGAGCCACGCCCCAAGGCCACCCTCATTCCAGACCACTGGAGAAATTCGGTGTACATTAGAGGAGGAACATCCGCTGATGAAAACTAGAAAACATTCTCAAGCCTACAAATGCTTGTTTTTACTGTCTCGTAAATCTTTTCGAGGAGAAGATAAAAGAAGATTCCCGCTGAGGAGGCGTTTGATTCTTGTTGGGTTTTCACCCACTACTTTTTCATGGCTCTTTAGAGAATTTCACAATAAAACGAGTCGTTGCGACAACTGAACTGAATGCAAATCTTGGTTTTGTAGGATAGAAGAGCTAGTAAATCGAGACCTGACCACGAACACAATATTAAATACCCGGTATCTCTTTAACAGGACCGAATAGCTGAAGAAACAAGGTCTATAGCATATTCCAATTTTTTCCTATCAATCAGCTCCAGATCATCTCTGTATGAAAGTGAATCACCGCACAAAAATTAATTTAAATAAAATCGTGTATAATCTTTCCGTTAGTCACTATAGGGATATATAAGGGGTATCGAATCGAATGGTCCGAAACCTGGTCCGAAACCTGGTCCGAAGTCCCATGCATATCATCATAATACTTACACCATTTATATACCAATGATCAAGCAAATGATAAAGCTCTCAATGATAATGTGATTACGAATATGTTATGAATAAAAAGCCATCGTTCCATTCATGAAACGCACTTACTATAAACTAAAATTGAATTTAGAGGTCGTCCGTTATCTTTGGCACATTCAGATTTTCAAGTATCGTTAAGAAGAGAGATTCTGATAAAACAGTTCCTAGTTCGAAAATGTTCATAAATGGTTTGTTGGACATAACAGACCAGCATTGGAAGCGGAATACTACATGGCATATTGAACTCGTCAAGTTTATTGCAAATTAATCTCAACAGTCCTCATAGCCTTGCCCCTGAAGCCAGGTAACTCGTTCTACTGATATGGAGTATTCATGGCATCGAACGTCCAACAAAGTGCACGTGCCAGAGTGTATGACCTTCCTTCTTTGTCACGTGCCGCATGGGAAAGATTGTAAAAGAATATAATGCTGTTCTTGGGCATCGTTTCTTAGATCTCGGGGTTCAAATATTTCCATAAAGATTTTCTCGCACGAATGGTTGTCTGGCTGGAAGCCGAGAATTCCGAAGTAAATTGAATGAGCTAAAGTCTACTTTAAAGAACCTTATTCGCTAATACTTTTTGCAATACAAGCTGTGATATTAATCATGGTCGTCAACAAATATGAAAACCTTCGGTGTATTTATCGTTAGTTTTCGGAACCGTTATATTAAACCAAAACTTTGATATAGCTATCTCTCTGTGACATTTAGGGTTTAGGATAAAGAAATACATCAAACAATCTACTTTGGAAGAATTAGTATGGATTTGTCATAATTTATATAATTGTATGCGTTTTAAGTAATGTGCATTCTAATTAACACCTTCAGTGGTAATAAGATGAGGTGACTGCTGATGGTTGTGTGATAAGTCGAAAGTAAATTCCAAAAACCACCAAAAGGAAAGATTTTCCTATTGATGGTTTTTGGAGTTTACTTTCAACTTATACCTTCAGTGGTGTTTACCACTGGTGGTGTTACCACTGTGGTGTTCAGTGGTGTTTACCACTGGTGGTGCTTTTGGATGATTTAATTGGACAGATACCGAGAATGTACACTACAATTGCATTTACAAGACCGTCATGATGTAATTCCAAGAAGTTAACTGATTTACAACATAGAGGGCGTTCGTCGAGGAGAATGTAGAGTGTTACGTCCCGGCTAAATCTTCTTTAAGAGTGATTGGTCTTAGAATTCGTTTTAAATTACGAGGAGAAATTCTCGTTTTAAAAAGCAGTATGGTAATCCTATAACTATAGGTATAGGTATTTAATCTATCTTGGTATGGAAAGGCATTTGCAAGTGAATACGATAACCGAAATCAGGTTAACCGAATTATTACAGCTTCTACCATTCATTGTTATTGTTATTACTGTAAACATTTTGTTGTTTCCAGTAATTCCGAGCGAGACCCGAGCGTTTATCTGTTTTCTCAGCCCCATACCGGGACATTACTATGTTATCGAAATACCCACAAAAGAATCTAAACGAATTATTAACTACAACTAGTTTGAGTCGTTAGAAAAGTAAGAGAACTGATTAACTTGACCTCAGTAAAGGATAAATTCAAGGTTAATTGGATAATTCAAATCATTCCATTACGTCGAGTTTAAAATCATAAGGAACAGTGAGAAGCTGACAAAATGTTTTCACTGGAGTTGCACCTGAGTCCAAGATCATCGAGTACCACAAACTCTCCTCTAAGTTCCTTTAAATTTTCATTGGCAAAGCTGATAGCCGAGGCGGCGAACAGTAAAGTTTTATTAAAATCTTTCGTGAAATACCACGATACCGCTAATATCGCTAAAGTAAAGCAATGAAACTAATTACTCTCGATTCGTTAACAGTAGGTGATTGAAAAGTGATGTACATTATCTGTAGTCAGTGAAATATTTATTACGCCTAATGCGGCAAACTGTAAGTAAAACATTGCTATGGTGCATATAGAATATGATGCAAAAATCATTCGAATAATTATGCACTTCAGAAAAATATAATGATGACAATATTATTCGTAAGTTCAATTTCTGTAGCCACAGTCACACATTATGTTTTACGCATTATCAACTTTTAGAAAAACCACAGAAATTTTTCAGAAGTGTTATGGCTCTTGCACTAAAAGAAGCCCCACGAAAATGAATAGTAGAGGAGACATTGGCAAGTTTGGTACAGGGGCAGGTTTAAACAATGCTCATAATTCATATATCGTTGGTCAGAAAGTGCAACCTGCCAAGTCAAGAGAGGCACCGTGGCCGCTATTTTCACTCACGCTAGTCTGGAGTCTACTGCACGCGTGACCGGTGAAGTAGACAACTTTTTCTGATTTTTCTTCCGGTGAGTAAATCTATACATCCATGAAATGGCGTTAATAGTAACTGTAGCATAAGATCATCATTATTAAATATGATTTATCCTGCTAGATTGTTCTTTTGCGGGTGTTTTAAGCTATTCAGTTGGTTGCTTATCTCATGAATAAAGATTAGAGGTATAGTTGTAACGAAAACATCGCGAAGGGGCAAGTTTACACATGGCACACGGGGCAGATTTACAAAGCGTGTAAATATACCTGTGCTTGTGTATATGGCCCCAAATGTATTAATTAACAGTTTATAATTGCTATGTATATTTGTATAGATAAAAAGATGGTTCGGAATTACAAAAGAAAAACCAACAGAAGTAAAAATATTCATCCAAACGTGATGAAGTACCTAAATGATTAGTACGTTCCATTTCGATCAGAATTTTTTATATGATTTGAGATTTTTATCTAATTTTTGATTAAACAAATATTTTTTACAAATTCGTCGCATTTTATGTACAATAGGACTTATATTTCATCATTTCTTGAGGTGTGTAAACGTACCCCCGGCATTGTGTAAACTAGCCCAGGTTCAGGGGCAAGTTTACACGGGTAAAATCAGTTAAATTTATAAATATGATAATTTAAAGCGCACCAAAGACACCACGCTAAAGTTTAAAGTTCAAATAATGAATCTGCATGAAAAACAGGTAAATAAGTGCAACGACTAAAAATAGAAAAATAACATTTGAAAAATTGTGTTAACCTGCCCCGGTCTACCCTACGAGTAAAAGTCTACGAATAAAACTTGGCATAGAGCGACAGGGAAACATTGATGAAGAAACCAATGGTAAACCGCAAACTAGTCTCCGGCGTCGTCAAGGACTCCAGGAAACCCGGAAAACCCTAAAACGTTCTATTGTCTATGGATTTCAGTTTCGGACGAATTAATCTCCGGGTGGTGTCAGGTGAGAGACGGGAATCTACGCCCGTAAAAATGCGAGCCAATGACCCGATTTTTTTACATCGCCGAAAGGAGTGGAGAAAGAGCGAAAGTTCTGCACGGCTACAGAGCGAGAGAAACAAAAACATGTACAAAAGCGATCTTTTTCATAAAATTCAACCCGGAAAGAAAATTGGAAGCAATAAGATCAAAAAATGCGATAAGTCGAGAATCTTCCTCGTGTAAGGTTTTTTCGCAAACGAAAACAATCATCTTGTGAGGTTTTTCCGCCTAAGCGCTAAAAATTAAGCAAAAATCTGGCGAATAAGGAAGTTGCGAGGCAAACGTGAAAAGGTTTCCATCCCATTCCGAAAAAAGATTTCCCGGGATATCGAGCGTGCAACATATACTGGCTCATGAGGACTGTTTTTGTATATCCTCTGATCGCAGAGCCAATGTACTAAATTGAGCGACGGATATCACTTGAGCGGGAAGTCTCATGTTGCTTTAGCTAAACGCAATCATGTGTATAAAACTACAATCTTATACTTTTTCGGTATTGAGTCGATTCGGAATCGTGAGATATCACAAGTGTCACTCGGCTCACTGCAATTCGGAAATGATCCAACGCACTACACCAGCACTTGCAGAACTTATCAAAAGACTTATCTCATCGTTAACTTCGAGATTTTACCTGAAAACTCAGATTATGTTCCGGGTACGTGATAGAAAGATTCTGATAAAAAGTAATTAAGTAGAAATAAGACTTCAGCAAAAGCGCGATTCACAAGGAGAGTGTGGTTCCTTCAGATAAAACATGTCGTATTTCAACTTGGCACAGCTTTTCATATTGAGGCGAGACTTACATCCAATATTATAATTTTTCATGAAATTTTGTTATGACTCCATGCGGATAACGAATGTTCTTCGGAGCATCGTTTTGAAAACACTGCACTTGACAAAAACTAATTTTCTTGAAACTTTCATGACTATAACGTGATTCATGCAGTCAACACCTTTATATCTTCGAATTCCAACAGTTCATTGGATTCAAAATTATTCCACCGAAACTGTAAGTTACTAAAGAAACTCTACAAGCATGTTGGACAAGTTGAGGCTGCCAAAAACTTCAGAATTGGAGAACTCATCACAGGCGTAAACTAGTTGATTAGGACCTACTAGCAGTAATTAATTATAAATAGTAATCGAGAAACATCCACTTATCTAGCTTGCTAATGAGGAGTGAATTTTTTAAAATTAAGTTGATAAATTAATGAAGATTCAATGATAAAAATAAAGTGCGCGACATAACTTATGAGAAAGCTTCCCAACCTTTTGTCTTTCGTGGAAACCCATGTATCAATTCCAATTTCGCTTCCCTTTAAACCAAGCGTTTTTAAGTCTCAGAGTAAAACAGAATTGATAAAGAAGAAAAAACCGACTAAGAAGTAAAATATATAAATATTAGTATAACGATCTCGATAAAATGAAAAATATATCTCAAAACAAAGCATATATAATGCGAAGTTAGAAATATGTTACTCTCGCAAATATACCCGGCACATTTTCTTGCACTTGGATGGTTACCACATTTTAGAATTTTAGGATGTTGATTTATATCAGTGCTCGTCAGTCCTTTATATTTACCGACCATCTTTAGTTGTCCACCCCCCAATTTGTTAACATATAATTTCCCTACAATCTTAATAAATAATTTTAGCGTTCGTGGAAATAATTTTAGTAAGCGTCCCAAGGGTGCGCACCATCTTGCGCAAAATCACCCTTACCCGATTCCTGTATTTAGAAAGCGTGTTTATAATAATAATATTGATACGATTCCTCCGTTTTTATAACAATAATATTGACGCAAGCATCAGCTCAAAAGTTGCCGCATTCCACTGCTTCCTTTGATGAACCTATCTTAGATTGAAAAATATCTATAACACCGAAATATAATTATTACTTCTCATTATAACGCCGTGCTCTTTTTACAATGACAATAATATTGGTATTTTACTATTATTACTATTTACTTTATACTATTTTATGTGTATGGTGTGTAGAATTGGTTGAGGAGTTGGTTGTTTTACAATGAATATTTTCAATAGAATCAATACTTCAAGACATGAGTTTATGGCTATACGTATCACGGTAATAAGAAATGATTTATTATTTTCCTATTTTACTATTATTACTATATATCATTAAAATGCATTTGTGTATGGTGTGTAGAATTGGTTGAGGAGTTGGTTGTTTTACAATGAATATTTTGAATATGAATACTTCTTGCGGTAATGACGAACATGTCACTGTATTTCCTGTCCTGGAAAGTTATTAGTTAAACTTCTATTACCAGCATTTATATTCTGTAATGTAAATACACTTATGATTTTACAAAAAATTAAAGACATGCAAGGTGATTGGGTTTCAGTTAGAATGAAACCAACAGATAAAATGTCTCAAACCACCAAGAATACCAAGGGCGCCAAGAATAATAAAAAACTAAAGATAATACTTGTATGAAGATATCCGTGCTCGGTAATTATTAAAAAGAGTTGCGAGAAAAAAAGTCAATTTAGAATGTGATTCTTTCGACAATTTTCATATCGAGTTCTCATATNAATAAAATCTAAGTTCTCAGGCCGTACTTCGTGGAAAGACATTACAAATAAAATAACAAACTTAGTAATTTCCACAAATATATTTAGAAACACGACCGGTTTCGGCAATAGCCATCCTCAGGTGAGACATTTATCAGAAGCAGTCACATTTATACCATAAGTTTGGAGGGGAGGGTAAGGAGAGGGGAGGGGTTGAGGGTTTCTAAATATATTTGTGGAAATTACTAAGTTTGTTATTTTATTTGTAATGTCTTTCCACGAAGTACGGCCTGAGAACTTAGATTTTATTATAAACAGATGAACATTATGAAAAGAAGTTATTGTAACATTCGCACGAGAATCATTTTCGTCGACGATTCCACGCGATAACATTCGGAAAGCTTCTCTATCGAAATAAAATTCTGACTTTGAGTGCATACCTTAATTAAAACAGAAAGATTGGTGGGCTGAATTAAAAACTTCAAAGGACAAAATTTTCGACCTTCTTCTTTATTTTCGACAATTCTATCATGAAACTAACGAGGATTCTTGAAACGAATGAATTGCAAATCGCTGTATTTGTAATTTGCATCATAACGCAGCGGCATCCTTTAAAATTAAATCAAGTCCTATAGCTTTACATATAATTAGCCCCGTTAGTGTAAGTTACATGTTAGTTTATTTGCCTAGCAAGAAGATATTAAAGGTAACCAAGGGAAATGGATTACAGTGAATTGAAACAGATGTGAACAGAAAAGGAGATGTAAAACGATGGAATAATTTCGGTGCGAAAAGGACAAGGGAAAAAGGATGGGTACATCATATATACATACATGGGAAGCATCGATCAAGTGTAGATGAAGATATGCATCTCCGAAAGCAGTTTTCGGACATTTTTTGAAGGCACCGATTTCGTGCGTTCCTGATTTACTTCTACAAATGTTTTGGACGTGACGGATTCGACCCTGGATGCCGATGATTCGATTGCGAACATCCAAAAAGGTTTCGAGGTCCTGACTGCGGAGTGATCCATCTCCCACACTGAAAAGGTGATTATCCGACGAAAAAGAAAAATGGCGAGTGAAACGAATCTTGGGGGTCGCCCACCACAATTAATGGGCATTGCATTTGCGTAAAGTTAATGCCGAATTAATACACGATAATGAAGTTCAGTGGTTTTTAGATATGTTTGAGGAATTCGTTTCTTATAAAGAGCCAAAACTATCAAAATATCACAACTTAGTGTTATTTAACAAATTTTTTATTTCATTTTTCGGCATAGAATAGACTTCTGGTTATTAATTAAAGAAAGACGCTCTCTGTCTATCGCATGAAATAAATTGTGGGCTATTCTCGCAAGAAATACACTAATTTTTTTAAAATTTGACTTCGATTTGTCCTCCGCTTGTTACTCATCGAAATGAAATGATTTCATGAATACATACCTCCAGAAACCACACCATATTTTGAGGAACATGACCGAAGTATGATTTTGCTTTCACTCTCTTGATGACTAGAAGTTCTTGTAAATCCTTCAAGAATTATCAGAATTTCCAACTTTTAAAAATTTATTTCTGACTGTCCAATGCTTAGCGAAATGATACATCAGCAGCATGATCAGTAGCGGGGTAATAGGAAACGCAAATTAAATCTATGCGCAAGGGAATACCAATTACCAGAACATCATTATGAATGCTTTTAGCTTAAATGTATCCTAATTACCCTCTTCAGACATCATTACGTGCTGAGTAAATAAGCGATCCGTAAATGAATGAAAAAGTTAACGAAATGCATTCTGTCCGAGGTTAGATCGACAGGATACCTTTACTTAACATTATTTAGGAATCATTTGAAACACCAAAAAGGAAAATTCATCCCATACTGAGAAGCACTATCACTCCCAAATTTTTCACACGTGTACCGCCGTTCGCGTGCGACTTCAAAACCGAATCTTTCATAAAAGGCATAACGAACGGCATTCGGCCATGAATTTATTGCAAAAACGCTTGGCTTGAATTGAAAATGGCACGCACAGTATCGGAGGTGAAGAATTGCCACATCTGAATATGTAAATACTTGGTATCGTCTAGTGAACGCCGTTTTCATCCGTGAAGTATCGAAAGTAATTGCGTTGAGGGACGTAAAAATAAGAAAGCAGCCATTGCGATTTTCATAAATTTTCTTCGCTAAATGAATAAAGCGCCGCCTTAGACTTACGATACAATCTATTCTCAACAAAATGCAATGATCAAAGAAGAAATGGACAAGATAAATTCCTTAAGTTCAAGAGTTTATCCCAATCGAAATAGATTATGCATATCATTCTGAACCCGTGATTGAGATGCGGATTTCTATTGTCTGTGATATGGGTCATAGGTGGGGGAGAAAAAACAAACCGAATCTCAAGATAAATGTCAACTCCCTCTTGCCTCATACTAACCTTGCCAATACAATGAGAAACATGGCAGTAAAGCGTAAAATACTAGAATATCCACTAGAATGATTCTCCGCAAGAAGAATCATACTAAACAAATATGGAGATGGGATTCGTGGTTTATTATATCACTCGAAAATCCTTAGGATAAGACCTTAGAATAAATTAAAATTGGTAAATAATACCGAATCAGTTTTGTAAACTTTCAACTAATTTAATTCGGTTAATGAAATTAGTATTACTAATTTTCGTAGATCACATTTCCTCCTCTGTAAGATAACTCATAACAAAAAATACTTGGTTAAACACGAATTTAGCGTCAATAATTCGTAAAAAGAATACCAATTAATTGTGAAAATATCAATCGGCTTGAATTTAATACTGCCTATCGTTACAGAAGGTCCCAACTGAGAATGAAATTGCTCAAACTCCTACCGTAACAACTATCAATCACTCTTTCATCATCATCTTAAAGAGGAGCAAATTACTTAATAAGTCAACTCGCCGTAAAAAAGACAACATTGCCAGCAATAGCGCGTTTTAGGCTACAGGAAAGATAAAATCAATTAATGAAGATTCAAATTAGAGGAAATGGAAAGTTTCATTTACGAAATAATAAACTTTCCATTCCACAGAGGTAAAAAAACGAATAACCCTCCAGCAGTTAACTCTAAGCGCAGTGATATGCCGATGAAGAGGGAGTGATGAAGTCATTGAACCGCGGCTATTGAAACAGAAAACGCCGATCAGCTTAACTGCCGGCTGAAGGAAATGAAGTAATTATCCAAGTCGATTCTACACATCCTTATAGATCATTAAGTTGCATTTAAGCGTAGTTTTCCACTATTAAAGTACACTCAGAATAGGAATATGAAACTATCTCTGCTCATTTAAAATGAAAAGCATCAGAGCAGCGGTTCTTGACCAGGGATTCATCAACAAAATTAATTGTAAGAGGTGCAGGAAGCTTTCCTATTGGGTGAAGGGTTTTTCTATAAAAATCGACCTTTAATTACGTATACAATTATGGAAATTTACAATAATTTGTAACGCATTATTTGTAACTCATTATTTGCAACGCAAATTATGAAATATTATAGCATTAAAATTTCAGAAATATCCTGATAATATAGGAAGGCCGTTCAGCGAGACTCGATAATGTCACTATAAATGAACAAGGAAGTTTTTCATTCTCCATTGCGAACAGAAATTACTTATTTACTGAGAATACATTTTAAGAGTTCAAGAGATACGAGCAGTCGATAAGATTAAGAACCCTTGCATTAGTTGAAACTTGGATATAGTAAATTATAATCAAAAGGCGCCGAAGTTGGCCTTTCTATCAAAATTCACCACAAGCAGTGGTTACATGTTTGATCAGAATCTACAGAACTGAAGAAAAGGAGTCGTCAGATCATCGTCCACATTCCCCAACCCCAAGTCCTAGATGCAAAAAGCACGTGATTCTCGGCACACAGGGATGGTAATAGCGAAGCGCGGAGGCTGTTGCATCAGAACGGGAGGGGCTTTCTAAGAAAGGGACCCCGAAAGAAGGGGATTTAGTGGGCGTAGCGAGAACTTTTTCGAGGCGCTTCAAAGATGACAACATTGGCATCCGCGATCGCTGGGAGGAACACTCTCAGGGAGATGGAAAGGGTAGGACGGTAGGCCGACAATAGGAGTTGCAATCTCGAAGCGATTCTCTCGACATTAGAAGAATCTTCCTTCCGCGACTTCCTCCCATAATAACTAGGGACGTGAATCAGCAGCGTTTTCTAGCGTGAAAGAGGTTATGAATATGCTAATTTGCCTTTAAAACCTTTTTCGACATAACCGTCACTTAAGAGATTGATTGTAATGAAAAGGCATGACGAATTTACGAGAACTATATGCAAAGTAAACTTCTTATAATTAAGGCTACCAGGAACAAAACGCCTCGAACGTTTACAAACCTACTTACCCATTTTTACTACTACAAAAATTTCTATAGCTCTCTAGAACCGAACAGAACTGGGCTATTTTAAATACAATTAAGACTTATTCATAATTTAAATGTACTGAACCGCATAAAATAATCCCGAGTGGAAAGGGGCTAAAATATATCGACTGATGCGGTTATTTTCACCAAACTGTGATTAAAGGACGCCAATCTCTTAAAGTTAAAATTCGAGTTCCTATCCATGTATATATGCTTATTTTGAACCGACGAACAAACCTTATTTATTTTACGTCACCAAGCCTGAGCAGATGCGTCCTTTCCATTCCTTTTGTTCCTTTAACTTCATTTTCTATCTTTAATGCACGGCTATAGATACCTGAAAATAGTTTTCTCTTGCTAACCATATTTACAATGATTTGCGTTTCGTAACTTCACCAGGATATCAGGTCTCTCTAAGTATGACAATACTTTTTTCCTTCTGGTTCTCATTTCATAAAAGAGCTTAGTTATCTAAATAATCAACATAAACGTAGATACGAAGACATCTACTCATGGGTACAACATATGCAGTTGTATCCATGATATAATAGACAAGTACTTTTCTTTTTGGTATCAACAAAATCTACAGTCCGTATACGGCAGGGTATCGGAGGAAGGGATCCGGGTTGGGGATGAGCATCGTGAGAGAGACGAAGAAGGGTAAAGCTGAGTGAAAAAAGCATCGGCGCGATAAACGGTGAGAGGGTATACGCTAAAATACGAGAGAGCGTGGATCCGGCTTGACCTTTCATGTTCCTCAAAAGGAATGCATTGTTTCCCTCCCTTCGCTTTTCCCTGAGCTCCGCTCGTGTTTCCTTCGACACTACAAGAGACGGAGAAGAGATCCGACGACCGTTACCAACAATTATGAACTGTTTTCGGTGAAGTAACCCACGTGACCGCGAAGCAGATGGATGAGCTTGGGGAGGAAAGGATAAAAATGTGGGGATCCATGAAGAGGTTTTGTGATTGGAACACGATATCTGCGCAGTTGCTCAACATGGTCGCTTGAGTGTAATAAGCATTTAGCATTGCGACACCGAAAAGGATGTTCGAGAGATTGTGAGCTTTGGAAGGAGAGAGGAAAGAGATGGAACAGCATAATATCCTTATGGATGCGTTTGTTTTGCGAAAGGAACTTCTGCGAGGAAGTGGGGAAATACTTATTTGGGAGGAAAGTTCTTTTGTTTCCCATTTGTCTCTCAGCTTTGGAGGCACTTATGTAAGAGGCGAAAGAGAAGAATATTTTTTCATTGATCACGCCCGAGTAAGGGGTACTCTTAATGCATATAATTTAGCATGTGGGTGGGTATCCGTGAATGTTCGCCTAAGGCTTGAAAACTAAGATTCGCACAGCTTTAAGATTTTGCATACAATGAAATGTAGACCTCATGAAGACAGAAAGCATTTATTACGTGCCAAACCATACCTGGATGGATCGTCGAGGACGGCATAATGTCTACTCTCTCGCCGTCCTCTTAAGATTAGATGTGAAAATAGACTCGTGAGGAATTAACGGCATTGGAT
Source organism: Ladona fulva (assembly GCA_000376725.2). NCBI lineage: Eukaryota > Metazoa > Arthropoda > Insecta > Odonata > Libellulidae > Ladona > Ladona fulva. Next base: position 218,480 of record KZ308500.1, read on the forward strand.
GGACACTCTCGTTTATGAATTAATGAGTGAAACAAGTATTGAACAAGTAATTTAATCATTAATTCCACGCCTATAGTTAATCACTTGCACAAATAAATACCAGTTATCTCCCTTTGAAATATCAGATCTCACAAATGTAGAAAATATTTACATTATACATAACTTTCGTTTCACATTCGGGCGATGCGGAATATTTCAGTTCCTCACATACCTGCGTAGCATAAGTTACTGAAATTCACTTAACTCAGTAATTAAAGCTATAGATTCATTGATATTCTATTTTTAAGAAGCACAAGTTCAGAGCAACAGGCTATTCATTTAAAAAAAACCTTCCAGCCAAAGTCATTACGATTAAAGGTAATATAAAATTAATATGGTCAAGTGCGAGTTAGTGGAATTTCACACACATCTTAAAAGGAAGTTACGAAGTGCCCTTTCTTTTAAGATGCCACTGTTTGATTCCCAGATTAAAATATTTGCTTGCAGTAGGGATTCATCGTTTATGAATCGACTCATCAAACCCAATTGCTGTATTTAACTTCCCGAATAAAGTTATATTTAAAACTAATGTTATAAGAATGACCATTTGGTAATTTTCACAAAAAATATTTTTTATTGGCGACTAGTTTCTCTACATTCAGCAATCACCAAGCAACGGAAACATCGGAAACGTTGTTTAAGTAANAAGTATAACTTATCCGCGAGAAATTACCGAAAAAATTATTTCCCTTTAAAGTCAAAATGAAGCCAAGTAAGGTTATGGTAGGCGAATGCAATTAAAACGATACGGAAAGAATTGCAACGCAAGAATTGAATGTGATCGGCCTGCCCGAAAGTAATCTAAAATTATTGTATGTTGTCATTTTGACACAAATAACTTTTTTAAGTGAATTTTTCCCTCTATCTTTTGTGGTATCTCTTCCGATAGATTCATAGCCTGTCTTGGTTATTCACTTGTACCTAAATCTCTTAGAAAGTGCAATTCTTAAGATAGATAACGCCGTTACCCATTCGCGTCTCTCAAGCGAATTTCTATTCGTATTCGAGAGGATATATTATATCGAATTTGTAGCTGTAAATCGTTTTAAATACGTTTATCTACTGGGATTTTAAGAAACTTAATATTTAGCAAAATTACAGCTTTTCCGTGGTTTTGATAGTGACATAAAACCTTAAAATATTTATTTACTAGATTCCTTCGCTTTATCTCCGTCATTCCTTACCAGACTATTTTCGGACGCCATCTGACAAGAAGATGGAGAGAGTTTTATCATTAATTAGCCCAACAAATCGACTGGTCATTGCAGTCGGGTTAGTCGTTAACTTATTAGTTAAGACGGCACTAGCCACCAAGGCTGCCAAACAGCGTTTAACAGTCGTGACTTTTGATCATATTTCTATCTATTTTCTCGAAATTAACGTGATTTGGACCCAAAATCTATAATCAGCGATAAAAAGAGAACTTCCTGAATCTTCTTCGTAATGGCCTTTATCTCTACTTCCCACAATGAATCCTCATTCAATTTGCAAAAGAAATCATGCCTGCAAGCGACGAAAGTGAACTTTACATGCTTTTCCTGTGGGAACGCTTTGACTTTTCTGGGCTCGAACCGGAGATCAGTTGGTACACGAAAAGAAGGGTAGTTCTGCGCTGGAAAAATATTTAATAGTATGCTTGTAAGGTTGAATGTTGAGCAACATTTGTTTCTCGAGTTTTAGAGGAACGTACATATACCCTTCAATCCAGATAAATGAAGACTAAGATTTCCTGATCATCTCTCGAGAACTTTTCATTATTAATGATTGATCATGCAATTTCATTCCGCGAGGAGGAAAATAATTGCCCCGATTCTACTAAGATAATCATTCTCCTTCACAAAGTATGAATAACAACTATGAATTACCCATGAGTTAATCTCTATCTAAAGATACCATTAGACCAACCAAGTACATAAATTTATGGAGTGATTCTTAAATTCGACTCCAAAGAACATATTAATCAGGTAACAACGAGGTTAGTTATAGTATAGGAATTTCAGAAGTTAGTTCAATGAAAACAAAATCTGATTCTCTTCACAGAAGATTTGAGTAAATCACGACCGATTTCTAAGGTTCTACTTTATCTTCAGGTTTAACATTCCACACATCTTCATCATTATAAATTAATGAATTTCAGAAGTATTTGAAAGCATAGGTATGAGATGTATTAGGTTATTTACGTTGATTTAGTTCGCTGCTGGCGATACAATATATTATATAGTAACTTTATCTAACGAATCCTCTTTTATATTGTTTTTTTTTCTTATTTGGCCAACTATTTTATTAAAATAAGAGGCAACGTTTAAGAAAAATGGAAAAGAGAAACTCAACATGTTTCAAAATTATTGAATTATGAGGGCTATCTATCGGATCACACACTTCGAGGATATTCTAGCATGAATAATTCGATGATTTTAATATTCCGCAAATTTACTTTTTGAACCTGTTAACAATTGCGGAAGACAAACGTTTCTGTTCACCGAAAAGTATCCGATACTAATAAGTTCCGAAAATAATTTTCTCTTCTTTACGATTCATTATAAAGAATAACCCGACTAAATATAGTATTTTTTTCTAATTTTTACGTTTGTCATTGAAAACCNAAAATCCCAAGAATTTGGGAGACAGTCTTCCGAAACGGCTTGAGAATATTTTCTGGCTCGACAGCGTAATTGGATAAAGCATCTGCCGGGAAATCGAAATTTCCATGTTCGTGTCCTAGTCCTGTCAGACTTTCTTCATGTCCGTTTTTCCTAGGGATAATTACGTAATTAAAGAAGTGAATAAGAAAATAACACGAAAATTTTTCACTTCTTAAAACTAACTCAGAGCAGACGATGACTTGAACTGGTTATAGGATACATTTTAAAAATATTGTATTCAGAACGTAAAGCAATAGATTTCTCAAATTGTTTACAAGAATCATTAATGTACTATACCAACCAGGAATTTCAACAAACGCGACCCTGGTCTCGATGCGTAGCGTCATCAACAGAAAGGAATACACAAAAAACACCTTAAAATGTATACGAAACCTGGGTCGCATTGGTTAAAATTTCTAGTGGGTTTCTTGGAGGGTTAACGTTTATTGTAACCAGTTTGTGTTGCTATAGTATTCCAGAAAGTGGTGGCCGAAGCCACCCTGAATACATTTCTACTCAGACCTAAACATCTCTCTCCTAAACATTGTTGGATATTGAAAGTTAAACAATTTACGACATCCCAAAAGTTGAAATTAACTTTTACACAATAACTCAATAAAGAGACTAGTTTTTTAACTTAAAAGTTTTACGGAGTAAAATATTAGACAGTTCAAATAGGAATGCAATGATAACTAGAAAATATTATATATCTTGTCTAATATTATAGAAAATATTAGACAAGAAGTGAATTATAGTTGTGTAACCAACATCCACAAAATTAAGGTTTAAAGAGAATCGCTATGTATTTTTATCAAGTAAAACTGTTCCCAAAGCGAAACGGACGAGAAAGAAATCTAGAACAGAGCTTGAACCCAGATATTGCACTATCGGGGTGACTACACTATAATAGTGATCATGGTAGAAAATCTAGATATGCCGTTGAGGAGACTGTAAAAGGGTGCGAGATGTTCGTCTATGTAGCATCGCACTACTTAGACATGATCTCATTAAGGTACCGGCCTAATTAAATAGAGGGGAGGAAAGAATATATCAAGTGTAATCATAATAAGTTACAATTTGATAAAAGATATATATAATAAAAAAATTATTTCGTAGGATTAAGAAGCATCATATACCCAAACTTTTCTGAGGTACTTTAAATAATACATTAAATTTCCATTGCGATCGTGAATTCGTCAGTATTAACTAAAAAATCGAAACAAATCTATGAACGCATAAAAAGCAATACGGGCATAACTTATCAGGAATGCAATTCTGGCGGAAAGAATTAGCAACATTTCAAAAAAGATTTGTACATTCATTACAGATTGATCCAGAAGATAAATGGCGCGGGTGTACCGGAATATCTCTCCTTTTTCTTCGATTTTGAGTCACGGCTGACACGATCTCATAATTCAATCGAGAATCAGACGGATGAGTCAATACTGCGCGTGAGAAATTTTCTTTTTCGCTCGGATTGAAACTGACGCAAACGACCTACCTGATATTTGTGATTTGCGATGTTGGAGCGAAAGGGAACGAAAAACGCTTTTGGAAAGGTTTCGCTTTCAGAAGTCCTACGAATGTTACATTATCAACCTGAGGAAGAGCTAAAAGAAGTAATTTGGCTTTAAAACAGAATGTTATGTTACCCTTTGTGTTTATGAATGTCTCGTTGACATTGTTCATATTGATAAAGTTAATTTGGAAATTACAAGCGTTTAAACAGAGACATTTAGAAAATATTTTGAAGATTTAACTTCTCACGGCAAAACGCTCACGGAGTCTTTAAAATAACCCGTAGTCGAAACATCTGCGCATTGGAAACAGCCATTTAGAAGTAATTTATCCATAAATAACACGTAAAACCGAGTGCGCACTCAGTATCCTGAGTTATCTTAAATATCCTAAAATTATAATAGAAAAGGCTTAATTAAGGCTTTCGAAGCCTCGTGGGCTGAGCAGTGAAAGTTTTATTCCAATTATTTGAAAAAAGATACATGTAATAAATGTAAAAATGGCAGAAATAATTCAAAAGACATTTCTTATTTCAAAATCTCAAATTTCAGAGAAAGTAATATTTTTCCTTCTATACTAAACTAACTTATATTTCCATTTCTTTTCCCGATATATATTTAAACTGAGATACTAATTCTTTCTTTAATGTTTAGATATAAATAAATTGTTTTCTATGTAAACGAATTTATAGGTAAAGAAAAAAGTAAGTAACTGCACCTCGTACTTTAGAAAAATGACCGAGTAATGGGTTAAATTTCTATTATTTATTTTACAACTAGATCTATTTCGATTGGCCTTAAAAACGATTGAAAAGTATCGCATTTACTTCGTCTTAGGGATGCAACTGTTCCGAATCCTAAAGAAAAGGAAACCTACGCCGTTTTCTGCAAATCCTATAAACAACTTGAACCCTATTATGTTGTCATAGACTCACTATTGAGCAAGAGAGGAAACAAAGTAATAAGAAGAAAAGACGGAAATTGCGAATGAAAGAGAAACTTCATAAGATGGACGAGAGAACAGCGATGGGAGAGGTGTTGATAATGACTAAGTATAACTTATCCGCGAGAAATTACCGAAAAAATTATTTCCCTTTAAAGTCAAAATGAAGCCAAGTAAGGTTATGGTAGGCGAATGCAATTAAAACGATACGGAAAGAATTGCAACGCAAGAATTGAATGTGATCGGCCTGCCCGAAAGTAATCTAAAATTATTGTATGTTGTCATTTTGACACAAATAACTTTTTTAAGTGAATTTTTCCCTCTATCTTTTGTGGTATCTCTTCCGATAGATTCATAGCCTGTCTTGGTTATTCACTTGGACCTAAATCTCTTAGAAAGTGCAATTCTTAAGATAGATAACGCCGTTACCCATTCGCGTCTCTCAAGCGAATTTCTATTCGTATTCGAGAGGGTGTAAAACGGTTTTGAAAAGCGATGCTCTCATAAACCCGCCGCTCCGTTTATCTCAAGTGGAGGCGGTACTTCTGAGTAAAAGGGACAATAGTGAATTAACACTGAAGCGCGGAGGTAAAAGTGATACGCATTCGAGCGCGTCACCTATGCATAACTAATATTCCCTCGTTTGAATCATTCAAGGTCATGAGTTTCGTCTAGCTACTAAGCAATCGGAGAAGCAAAGAAAAGCATTCCTAATTAACATCGCCAGCACCCTTTTAGAGAAAGGGAATAGTTATCTATCTCTTTGTATGCAGATTTAAGAAAGATCCTTGAGTGGTGATCCTTAGGTATCATTAATAATAAATAGTCGCAAAAGTAATACATTATAACTACCTCGCCATCATAACGAAAATATGAAAGCAAGAGAGTTTCATAAGAGTATGGATTGTAATTAAATATTAAAAAATTATAAGAAAACGTTATGCAATAGTTACATTATCGACCAGTTACCAATAATTAAAGTACTCCTGCGATACTTACGTACAAGAAATACGGTGAAGTTAACTTTGCACGTTAAGGCGTGCACCTAGGAAAACTCCCAAGAATTTGGGAGACAGTCTTCCGAAACGGCTTGAGAATATTTTCTGGCTCGACAGCGTAATTGGATAAAGCATCTGCCGGGAAATCGAAATTTCCATGTTCGTGTCCTAGTCCTGTCAGACTTTCTTCATGTCCGTTTTTCCTAGGGATAATTACGTAATTAAAGAAGTGAATAAGAAAATAACACGAAAATTTTTCACTTCTTAAAACTAACTCAGAGCAGACGATGACTTGAACTGGTTATAGGATACATTTTAAAAATATTGTATTCAGAACGTAAAGCAATAGATTTCTCAAATTGTTTACAAGAATCATTAATGTACTATACCAACCAGGAATTTCAACAAACGCGACCCTGGTCTCGATGCGTAGCGTCATCAACAGAAAGGAATACACAAAAAACACCTTAAAATGTATACGAAACCTGGGTCGCATTGGTTAAAATTTCTAGTGGGTTTCTTGGAGGGTTAACGTTTATTGTAACCAGTTTGTGTTGCTATAGTATTCCAGAAAGTGGTGGCCGAAGCCACCCTGAATACATTTCTACTCAGACCTAAACATCTCTCTCCTAAACATTGTTGGATATTGAAAGTTAAACAATTTACGACATCCCAAAAGTTGAAATTAACTTTTACACAATAACTCAATAAAGAGACTAGTTTTTTAACTTAAAAGTTTTACGGAGTAAAATATTAGACAGTTCAAATAGGAATGCAATGATAACTAGAAAATATTATATATCTTGTCTAATATTATAGAAAATATTAGACAAGAAGTGAATTATAGTTGTGTAACCAACATCCACAAAATTAAGGTTTAAAGAGAATCGCTATGTATTTTTATCAAGTAAAACTGTTCCCAAAGCGAAACGGACGAGAAATAAATCTAGAACAGAGCTTGAACCCAGATATTGCACTATCGGGGTGACTACACTATAATAGTGATCATGGTAGAAAATCTAGATATGCCGTTGAGGAGACTGTAAAAGGGTGCGAGATGTTCGTCTATGTAGCATCGCACTACTTAGACATGATCTCATTAAGGTACCGGCCTAATTAAATAGAGGGGAGGAAAGTATATATCAAGTAAAAAATTAAATAAATAAGTAACTAAGCAACAAGTTATTAAAAATAACCAAATTGCTCAAAATCCCCATCTAGATTAATACCCTGAAAGTCGTCTTCAGTTTAAATTTAGATTTTAGATTTTTACCCTGCAACCGCCAGTGGTGTATGGCAGGGGGTCTACTTCTGTTACTTTATTCTCATTGTCGGATCGGCCGGAGTAGCATAAGGGGGTTGCATAATACAGAGTATACTTAAATACAGTAAGTACATTTACACCGTAAATGTACTTTCTCTGAATTTATCAAAGTCGCAACTTAGTTTTTAATCTACTTCAAGGATTCCCAACTTGCGTCTAAGATCGCTTTCGTAACGCTTGCTTTTTCATCGTAGCATTTTTTTATAGATATTTTTCATCGTTGCATTTTTTTACAGATTTTACATTTTAAAGATGCATTTTTTTACAGATATTTTTCATCGTAGCATTTTTTTACAGATTTTTACAGATTTTACATTTTAAAGATACATTTTCTCGAGTCCTTGGGTCACGTTTCATCCGCTGGATCCTCTATATTCGCAGCAGACTCCAGAAGGGGTCTGACTACGGTGAAATAAAATCGCTCTCTAACCATTTCATCGCTCCTACCTACAATTCCGTATGCTTTATAAAACGGTGCTTCCTAGTTGATTTATCACAGATTTTTCGAATATGTGTGCTCCAGTTAAAGTACTTTGTAAGAGAGATTCCGCGATATCAACCGAGTCGACTACATTTGTATTATTCCACTAATTTTGTACGGTTTGCTCAATTGGTTATAGCAGCCGCCTGCAAAATGGAAGATCCAGGTTCAAGTACAAGTCTTACATTCGTCTGTCAATGAAAATATTCCTAAGCGCACTTCTTATCGTGGGATGCCATTAACTGTAAAATCGTTCAGTTTTAAATGAAATTATCAAAGAATGGAGAAAGCTCTCAAATTTGCATCTCAATGAATGAAATACTACATTTTATCACAGCAATTTTCGCAGACTCGAATATTCAGTGTTCTACCCACTGGTTCCATTTAAGACTAAGCTCACTGTGATATAAAATAACGTTAGAAAAAACTACTATTACATTTATACATGATAAGTATTATACATAAGGATGCGGAAACTTTAATTTGATGTGATATCTAGAAATGTACAAATTCGAATAGATTGAAATTAGCTGAAAATGCGTGAACGCCGAATAAAGTGAAACAATCGCAGCAACCTGTCCTCTAAGCGTGCGTATTGGAAAGCGAGTCGCCAAAAAAACCACAAACATAAAGGTGATAAATCAAATTAAAATCTGCCGTTACGCGGAGAAAGTAAAACGAAGCATCTAATGATACATTCCCAAAAATTAAGAGAAAAGCAGAGGTTAGCGTGAAAGCAGCAGTTGATAGGTAAGAGAAAGAAAAAAGAGAAAACAAATTAAAATCAAGCAATTTCCGAAGCTGTGAGAAGAGAAAGAGAGCCCTACCTCTGTTTGGATGATGAAATTAAATTTGGGAGACAAAATGTTTTTATTTACATCCTCTGGAAGGCTAATTGAATCTATCAATGATTAAATGTGCGAAATTAATTGTACATGGAAACCATAAGATGCTCGCACTTCTACGCTTATCAAATTTAAGCGTAAGGACTTCGAGTGATTCATGAAATTCAATCGATAATTTTATTCATAAACTTCCATATTAAATTTTAAATAGTTTGTTTAATTAGCCAGAGTCGGGTATTGAGTAGTAGAACAGTTTGTGATCTGCTTAAGCATCCATTTTAAGCTCATTTGTCGCACGCTCCATCCATTTATTATTATTATTATTAAGATAAAAAGAATGTTGTAAGCACCTTTTGGAAAATTAAAAAACATGAAGACATTAAAATGCGATAAGGATGACTTTTCCTAAAGCCAACAAAGGTAGAAACAAAGAAAATAATGAATTTATATCGAAGAACCCAATATTAAAAGGCTTTCGATGAAACATATCTTATGGCGAGCTCTTTTATTTAAAATTTAAGAATAAAATAAGATCCAAAATTAACTACTAATATGAGAAGAAAAGCTTGTTAAGAACTTGCAGATATGGTTATAATAAATATTTATCGCACAGATTTTATATAATGATAACCTCTTTCTTCTGATTCTATAAATTCAAATTCGAATTCCAAACCTAACAGAGATTGACTCCTATGGTCTTACCGCCATCTTCACCAAATTTCCAACAGAAAATCTGTTTTAACATAAGTAGTCAATGGTTAAAATTTTATAATAAATCCAAAAGTTAATTTTTTAATTGGCTTTTCAAAGTAAAATTTTCTTTCGAGCTATAGTTTTTATTGTTATCAAAATTCTGCCGGTATCGTTTGACAAGACCTTTCATAAACTGCAGATGTTTTCAAAAAGTAAAACTCCAAACCGAATCTCGAAATTTACCCATTGATGAATATGTTTGACAGAGAAAGTATACCAATTAATACAAATTCAAATTTCAGGTCAACTCTCAGCTCATTTAAACTGCCAGAAAGAGCCAACGGCATTAAAATTTCACCAATTTTGAGCTGAAAACACAAAAAAGCTATCCTTCCACAAAATCTTTATCATTCTATCAAATTTTATAGAAGGTCATATAAAATAAAAATTAATTGTTAGTTTTAGAGTTTATCGTCAGAAAAAGAGATCCTATGAAATGGATAAGTTGTCTGAGGTGAAACTCTGAAAAGGAACTGCTTAAAACCATTAATGCCTAGCCTACATTATCACGCGGGATATAACGGATGTTACAATATTTAAAACCATCCACTTAATTGTTATTTGATCACTAAAATTGTCAGTAATGTAATTATACTCTCAGACGAGGTCCTAAGATAACAGGAATTTTGTTGCTGAGCAAAATATTATAGCTTCTGAAAAACTATTACATTAATTTTATTTCATGTCGCAAAGGAATAAACGATCTTGTTTCGATTGGTTAGCTCGTTGTTGTGCAAGAATGTAATATTTGTTCAGGTTCATATCCCAAGTAAAAACTCGTGTAATTTCCAGCTCCTGTGGGATAACTTCATAATACTATAAATAATTTCAATAACTTTCTCCTTTTACATTCTGACATCTTCTTGTTATCATTTCTTCTTTCCTTATCCATCCGCTCCGTCCCCATAGGCAACCGCGTTATTTTGTTTTCTGGATAAACCGGCCCCACTTTTACCCCATTTTCCTTTCCTTTCCCTCTCAAAAATTCACGCTTTCCAATAATCTATCCCTCGTCTCTTTGTCCTCAAGCAACTAACTCTTCCTCCTTCAACAAGCTCCCTCTTTTTGTCACTTTCACTTTAATTCGTAGACAAAAAATAGGCACTAAGAGGATTCCCCTTCCAGAGATTCCGAATCGTTTATGACCTATCCTTGTGCATTCAGGAGTCTCATCAGAGTGAGAAAGTGTCATTTTTTAATCATTCTGGAATTCCGTCGCAGTCCTGAGAGAGAAAGAATAAATAATGCGTACGACGACGACAACAGATTTCTCAATCCGTCCGTTTGTACCAATGATTCAACCAATGTAGTCTCTAAAGAACATCTTCATTGTAAAACTGCCAGATTAACTTCCCATTGGCGTGCGGGGATATGATGGGTCGTCCCTTCGCTGTGAATAACATAAGGTAGTCTTTATGTTGTATGTGTAAACACTCCAAATCTACTTCAAGAAATGCCATATACTCATTTTAAAAGGCAAAAATTTCAACTAAAATAATGATATGCAACTTTGACATTTAACTTATTGATACTAAACTCATTCCCATAACAGTAAAATTCGACTTTTAAATTCATATGACAGTTCCGTTACGAATGAACATATTTAGAGTATTTCACAATGGACTTGTTAACTTATCATTTCCTAAGATTTTCTTTCTTCTTCCATTACATATATGTAACACAAGAATACTGAGTGCTGAATACATAAAAATCTAAATATGAAGAAAAATGGTAGAATAATAAAATTAAACTTTTACCTTTCCATTAGTATTGACCGTGTTTTCGACACCTTGATTTTACCATCAACTGATAAAATAAACACCTTTAGTGGCAATGGTATAAGTTTAATTTTATTACTGTTTCGGATATAAAACTACCACCAATTTATTAGACTATTTGAAGAAAAATCAATATAATAAGTTCATTAGTTCAAGAATAAACAAAATAAAACTGTGAGAAGTGACAATTATTCCAGTCTATTCTATTGAAAACTTTTAACTTAAAAATTGATAGATTGTGCAACTTTAAACGTATCAAAAAACTACTCCCTTCTAAGACTCGGCACATTTAAGTTTCTATTTTACAAGACTTTCAACACCAATCTATATTTCTAAACAGTCCCAGGAAAATTTACCGATTTAACCTTGCAAGTTGAAAGAATTTAGATGGGAAACATTAACTATATGTAATAGTTTTGCAATTTTTATTCAGAATACCTCAGATCTTCCCTGAGAGAGTTTGACGTAAGCCATCCTATAAAATATAAATAACCTAGGATATAAAAAAACCTAAGAGATTCTTGGAGAAAAATTATCGACCAGAGGAAATATCCAAGGGGTATAAAACCTATGCAAAAGATTTGAAAGAACATTGACAGAACAGAACAGTATAAGAACAAATAGATACACCTAATATACACGTAATAATTGCTTAAAATGCCAAGCAAGAATAATCGTTTGCCAAACATGCAGGAACAAATTATATTATCAAAAATCACGAAGCTTACAGGCGAAAATATTATAGTTGCTGATACAATTAAAATCAATTACCCTATTAGTCGCTTCATAAGAATCTGGTAATTTTGTAAAAGTTTATAATATTTCACTATAAATTACCTACATTTTATCATCCGATCTTAATGATTGATTCATAGGATTGATGCATACGATGCTGCATGTTTTTTGGATTTTATAAACAAGAAAAAAAACTATCCACTTGAAAACATCATTCCCTAGTGCAAATACTTTTACAGACAATAGAGGAATTTCACCTACTGATGCGGTAGAATTCACGCTAGTTAAGGAGAGGAAATAAGATATCCGAAGGGATATAAACACGTTTGCAAATCTTTCCTCACTGGAAGCAGGAATGAATCGATCATCAATTTGAGGGAGAGATTCGAAGAAAGAGAAATGGAAGGAAGTAGTGATCGCCTCGGGTGAAAAGAAAATAACAGCGGAGGGCGGGAGTGCGAAGATACGAAGGATTATATCCGCCGCGAGAGGAAATAGTCTCCTCCCGGAGAAAGTTTTGCTAAGGATGAAAGTGCGGATGTAAGGACAAAAGTCGGTTTGAACTGCTGATCAATATCGGATGTACAAGAGCCATGCATTTGACTGTTTAATAAATGTGGGAATCACGTATAATGGACGGGGAAAGCTAGAAAACAGACCTTCATAATGGCACATATCAACGTTAGGAATATGTATATTTCCAGAGAAAACGGTAGTGTCCACTTGGATGCAGACTTAGTTTTGATCAGAAATATGAATAATCTTAATTCAAAAACTAATATTTTGACGGAAGATATTCCTCTCCAAGAAAACCAAATTTAAGAGAACTCAACTATAAAAACAAATATTTTCCCATTTTTGAGCTATCTATTTAAGGTTTCAGAGAATGAAAACAATTCTTGCGTAAAATTTTATTAGTCGTCAAAAATTGGGCATTTAGGCATAAAATAAATCTGATCATCTAATATTTCGTGGGATCAAATCATGAATATCTCCGGAGATTTTAGGTTATAATGATGGCTATACTCTAAAAAATAAAACATAATTAACAGTTACCTTTTGATGAAAGCCCATCTGTGATTCCTCTTCCGCAGATTTCATCTCGGTATTTGCCACTTTCTTCTGCCAAAAAGAAAACGTAAATCAACTTAAAATGTGTCACTAGTTATCTTCTATACAATTTGTAAACTCATGCGACAGAAACTAAGGTTACTTATGAGTTAAGAATAAATCACCATTTCTGCTAAACTAAAGATTACTTTTGAGTGCTCTTCTTCGTACAGAGATTACATATGTACTAAAGAGGTAATCTATTTTTATTCAAGAATCTTTCAATTCCATTTCATGGGAAAGAAAATTAAAACCTTCACCGTTGATTATGTATATGGCCATGTAAATAACAATTCTCATTCGAGAAAGAGAAATGTTAGTACCACAAGAAATTTAAAGAAATTAATTCAACGTCATGTAAAGTAACACAGGAGCTTATGAGTAATTATTTCAATGGTTTCTTTATTATCTATTCCTATTTATATTCCTGAAATCCCTTTCCTATCAAATGAATTTCCAAATTTTAAAAATGTAAAAATGTTTACATTCCTATTACGATTATCCGGAAGATAAAAAAGAAATTTACTTTAAGTAGTAGTAGTAATGTTAAAAGTGCTTCGACAGCTTAGATCATTTCGCACGTAGGCTCCCACCGGGAATCAAGCTCGGGACCGCTTTCACCGAAGTCGAACGCCTTGCCCACCTTGCCCAATTTACTTTCTTCCTGACGAATACTGCTACAAAATGAAATGATCTGAATCGCTCCCATGAATAACTGTGTGACTTCTTGAATAATTCTTTGAAGTATGAAATCCACAATCACCACAAATGCACACACTTCCACCGTAGGGCTATTATCTCATTGCACCAAAGAAGCGATGCACATCTAAACTCCGCACGAGACACTTTTCGGTCCGCTTTCCCGTCTCAGGTTTTTCTTCACACCAAAGCCTAGAAATTCTTGGCTACTCGGCGATTAAATCTGCACTTAAATATCCTCACTTATTTACTTATTTCCGTTATAGACCGCAAACTAAACATTGCTTCATATACGTTTCCTGCGGGATAAAATCCGTCTCCGAAATACAGATCTCCGTTGCGTACAAAGAACTGAAACTAAATACCAAAATTAAGACCAGATGACGACTATGGACATTCTTCTCTATCTAAAAATATCCTTTGACGTCACTCCTTTTCTGTTATCTTATGACCTAACAACCCTTTTAGATAAAAATAATAGGTTTTAGCATAGCTAGTCTAATGGCTTACAGGAATTTCTCAGCGATGGTCAGGTTATACCTCTTGCTCGGGCTATTCTGTAAGTCAAAAAGGAATGAGCTCGTCGAATTATTATGAATTATACTTGAGGCTTACCTTAAGTAGCACGAGTGCTCGATTAAACTTCTAAATTACTTATGTAAGTGGCAGAAAAACAACAAGAATTCTATTACAAATCACGAAAAGGGACGGACTGGAAGAATGCACCCAAAAATTACTCACTAGAGAGTTTGACTGTCAAATAGGAGACATACTTTGATTGAATCAACGTAAATAGGAAAAGGAACATGACGTTATTTACTATTCAAAGGGAGAATCGCTGTCTCCGTCAGATGCATTTTATCCCTTGGTTTACTTCGCATTATATAGAATTTCCTCTACGTATTAAGCGTTAGCTTCTTCATTGAAGTCGACCAGAAAAAAAGAAACTGTGCGTCAGAATGAAAATAGATACTTTACGTTTGATTAATTGAAATACTTTATTACGTAGTTATTCAGTTTCCGTACCCATTATATTATCACGAATGAGTCCTCTTCCATGCCTTAATGACTGTCCCAATTTCGAAAAGGATATAAAGTTGGAATTGAGTCCTAGGGACAAACAATTTGGTATCCTTATATACTGACGCGTACACAAATGAAATATATACTTGCTCTTCGTATAGTTATCGTCTGGTATAAAATAGCCATTTAACCGATAACAAAAATAGCAAAAATTCTCCCTTCATTACTTTCTTTAGCAATCAATTCCCTCTCATTTGAGCATTACATTCCCTCTACCTTCGTTTTAACTTCCTTCTCTGGAACTTAACTCTGACTTTCCGTAAGAAGACACGGAAGAGACGCGGCATGGTAGTTTAGTGGTTAGAATACCTGCGCGGAAAGTGGGAGACCTAGGTTCGAGTCCTAGTCATGTCGCTATTTTTCACACTTGTTATTCCTTGGATTTCAGCCGCAGAGCTCTTTCGTGCTTAGTAATTCACCTTTCCTTCATCCTTAAGTTTATTGAAAGCAAAACCCCTCTTTTTCAACTCCTACTATGTATTTGCCGCAATGGGCTAGTACTTGATACATAATCCAAGTGCGATTACAAAATCACAGAAACTGTTTTGTTACCAAACGTAACTTTTTTGAAAACTGAGTGGATGTGACTGCATCAATCACTATTGAAATTATCTTCAATTATGAAATTAGCAAAGTCGCATCGCATGGATAACTAATCAGTGAAATGAAATCTCATCATCATCCTTTCCCCTTTCATCCCGACATGAAATCTATTGAAAGCTAATTTCTATTTGTGTTATAAATGAAAACTCTAAGATATCATCGTAAGTTTCCTCAATTTTCTGACCAGCCCTGTATAGACGTGCTAACCTATCAACACTATTGGCTGTTGTTTTAACCGTGTTAAGCATCTGGATTTTTGTTTTCATTCTAAAATTATTTCAATTAACCTAATTTAGCTCGTTTAATAAACCATTTATTGATTTTAGCCCGATGTTTGCTACTTTATCAAACAAGCCTTTTACAATAGTCCTGCAATATATAATTTCAATCGATATATTTCTGTAAAAGAATTACACCGATGACAAATTTATTAATCATTGACTACGACGAATCAAGTCACTGCCACTAACCAAATTCTTAACTTAAAGTAAAACAAAATTTTCTTTAATATTAGATATTTTATGACCTTTCGTTTGAAAAAAATTGATTAATTCTTTCAGACTTGATAAAACGACGGACTTGTAGAAATGGTAAATATTTTAATAACTAAATAACATGAGTGACCTTTAGATTATACCGCTATCTTAGGAAAAAGAAGTACAAGAGTTACATGGATTGAAAGTATTGAAGTAACGAATGCCAAAGTTCACTGGCATTTGATCACCTGGAAATAGGTGAATGATTTGAGACGACGCGTGGCGAGGTAAAATGTGCGCTAAGAATACCTAGTCAGGGAAATTTTTATTTCAGAATTAAAATGTAAGACCTTGGTGATGCAACTGACAAAAGACCGGTGCCTCTAAACCTCCTCTTAGACATATCATTTGAGAATAAAGAGGAATGAACCAGACTGGGAGAAAAATGGCACTTTCCTGTCTACACTTAAGTCATTCACACCCTTTTGGCGGCTCGTACATACATAACCTGCGCCTCTTAATCTTTCTCTCTCACTGACAGCTAACGCTCCCTAAGAACTTCCGCTGCTTTGGTCGCTCTCCCTCTTGCCTAACAGGTCGTACTATATGTCCACCACCGCCTATATCTCAACGCCCATATTAATAATGTGAGCCCCTCCCACCCTTAAACATCTCCGACCTGTTTAATGCTCTCGTTTGATGGACCAAGATTACGTCTCTGAGAATATCTTTACTTCAAAACGCCAGCTGGGGTAAGTTTACGGTAAACCGAGGGTTTACCGTAAACGTAACAAGCGAGGCTCTCAACCTGTGGGCCGTGAGTCTCGTGTGGCTCTTTCATCACTGTGGCCTCCAAGAAATAACTCTTCATTTTGCCTTATGCATCATTTATAAAATTATACGTCAAGTATAATTCGTCATAAAATTTTACAATATAAAGCTGAAAAATGTTTTTAAGCGGTCCTAGAAATCTTCCCAAATTCTAATGCGGCCCTTTAGGATTATGAAATTGAGTCCATCGCATAGAATGTGGATATTTAAAGCTGAGACATTATAAGACTTTTTCTATCGAAAAGTTTATCCTAGCAAATGTAAATTGGAGGCCTGAAGAAAATATGCTTTTAAAGACAAATAGTCTAAGCTTCTACCTCTAGGGTATCGCATTAATGGAACGTCATTGCGGGGACAGATGATATTTTGTATCACCGAAAACCACTCATTCAATTCATCGAATCGCCATTATTAGTAATCAAGCACAGAATTCAAACTTTAGAGCATATATAATAGTTTCTTTTTATATATTTCGGCTATTTGAAGTTATGATATAAATTCCAAATCTAAGTGAAGTAGCTTGAAGTTGTATCACACGATGAATATTTCAAATTTTCTGAAAGATGTGGGTGAGAAATGAAATGGAAGAAACGACTTGAAGGAATCAAGGATACTTATATTGTGTTCTCTAAAAATTTGCATTCCATTTGAAAGAAAATTAATCATCAAGAATATTCGACGGAAAACTTAAGTAAAATCTTACTGTTAAGTACACTTCTTCTCTTCGGATGAGTGATACATAGACTTTTGCTGACTTGAGATGAAGATTCTGACTGAGGAACCTTAATCCGTCTTTAATAACGTATTTGTCACCATCACTGTCTAAGCATACACTCATTTTTTATTACATTTTTAACGTAACTGAAATCGGTTACCTGCTATGAAAATGTCCTTTACCGTGTAGGATCGGCAGAGAAAAGAATAGAATAGAATTGGCTAAATTTTGCTACAAAGAATCACAATGAACCATCTTTAAATTTTGATCACAGAACAAAACAATTATATCTTTCCCTGAAGGGTTACGATGCACAACAACGCTTAATTTTCATCGAAGTTTACTCTTTCTGTCCTAAGGATTACATCGAATAGAGAGGCCTGAAAAGTAAATGGCGGACCTCTGAGCTCATTTAATTTGAGTATCTGATTGTATCGAATAGGATTATAGGATAGATTCGATTCTATGAAATATAAAATTATCAATCTCCCGCATTTTCCTTCATATTTCTCGTCAAAGAGAATATCTAACAAGGGGAGTACCACTTCTGTGGGAAATGTATTCGTGCGATATTTCCAGGGTATGTTTCTTGCTCAAAAATAATAGACATGTGCCCGACCGTTGATACATTTAAGCATTTTTTAACGCAAAATTAGCAACTGAAAATCGAAGTTAGGCAACCACGCCATACACGCGCATCACCATGAAGATCGCGAAACTTTCCAAGTTGGGAAATGTTTCCTTCCATTTTTTTAATAAATTATTTTTTTCCCATTTAGTTTTATCTCCCTACCCTCTAAACATTCTTCACCCTTTTCCTCGACATTTATTCAATAATATGTTAGGTTAGGACTCCAGCATGTATCATATTGCTACATACAAGACACAAATTCTCTGCCTAAACCACAATTGTCACTGACATGGCCGTTTCATGTTGTACAATCCAAAACAAAAAACCCCCAGAAACAATGAAATATCCATCCTAGCTATCATACATTTGATCTTAGAGGGTCCCAAATTCCCGATTTTCCCATAAGATTGCATTGTGCAGTTTTATGGAAATTTATTTTGAGTACATCCCAGAATGGTCAAGGATTGAAAATCGAATTTTTATTAGAAGATGTGCTTTTGTAACGTAAACAGCAAAGATATTACTCAAAATGGTCTTGGGTTTGATGACAGGCCAATATAAAATTCTTCCTGAAATGCATGCGTGATATATGAGCTGGNGATTAATAATATTTGATATTAAAATATTTGTAATGTAATGCCGAAATAAAAACATGCCACATGTTTAAAAATTAAACATGGGACTTCCTGACGAGCTCTATGCTTAGGAGGACTTTACGGTTAACATCAGGACAATCACCAAACATGTATTATATACTATTTAACTGATCCGCTTCTATCTTGATATTTTTATGTTGTAATTAATCATTTTCATGAATAGTTATGAATGGTACTACTATGTATAAGTTGTATGATTTGGATAATTTGTATTTCTGACGTAGAAATAAATGCTAATCACTTGAAAAAAATTTTTAGCCTGCCTAAGTTTGAATGCGATCGCATATCCATCTGATGTTGATACAAGTGGTTTTATTGTGACGAAGGGGAGTGCAACAGAGGCGACGTTAAATCATAGAGTCCACGCGCCGAAGCGAGTGAGAGAAAGAAACGGAAAGAGAAAGGGAAAAAAATGTCAGATACGCATGGCCGATAGAACGTTCAGAGCCTCTTTGTCTTTCTTCAACCTGAAAGCCTTTAAAAAAACGTGAGCCTTCAGTTACCGTTGCAGGAAGTGAGAACTCTCATTTTTCTTCTGATTTTAAGTTTGCGAAGATTTCTCCTCTCAAAGAAGGCTTTGAGTTCGCGGAACGAGGTTCTTAAGCATAACAAACATTTTTGACGCTCCGTTTGATGATTTCAACGCAAGGATTGGTATTCACAAGACCCATATAATCGAATTTCAGGGAAGATGAGATAGTTTGCTCAGATGTAATTGAAAGGAGTACAGTCGGATACCGTGCTTTTTAGATAAATGTTTCGATTAAGTAATTTTACACTCGTGCATATTTAATATTGAATAACCTAAATGATAAACCCTTATTTTTTTAGGAATAGAGAGAAAACATTTTCAAATTGTTTGATGGAGAGCCATGATATCCTAAAATATAAAATGAAGTTCCTCTCCGAAGGTAAAACGTTTAAGCGCAATTCAAACATTTATTCATACGAAACTGGAATATTTATTCTGAGTAAGACTATTCGTGATAACTAATCGTAATAATCAATTTCACTAAATATTCAGTATAGCTTTTCCCCGAATTTTAACGGCATTCCACCGTGATATCACCGACCGTGATAGTTATATGAACACAATCATCAAATTGAGGGGAATGTCTAATTTTAGACTGTTCTAGAGACCAGTCTAAAGTTAGATATTCCCCTCAATGAGTAATCGCACATTCTTCTTAAAATTGGGAAAGTGGAAGAAAATTATTGCAGCATTCGTTTACGATAGCGATTCCCAAATTAGAAGAACCGACCCTTAGATGGCGCTGGGCTAATTGACGGGTGCTAAAATAAGTGAAGGCGGGCAGGGGACGCTTGGCATATAGCTGTAACCTCGTATCAGACTTTCCGTCTTTTCCTTATTCAATTTCAAGGAAATATCAACAAGTTGCTTATTAGTTTGAAGGAGATTTTCTTCTTGCAGCTTGTGATTAGATTAACCTCCTAAATTGGTCGCTTTGATTACAAATTTACTATCTATGGGACAGAGCTTGAAAGAATGGCACTAAAGATTAACCGATGACACATTCATTGATACGATACAACATAAGAATCAATGGGTACTAGGTTTAGGATCTTACCCGCGAGGGTAAGTCCTAAAAGTCGCGAGCCAGGCTTTTATCTCATAATGTACCATCTGACGAAACCTACGTTTGTATCCGTTGTTTTCAAAGTATAGTATAAAAAATGTAATTTTTCACAACTTTATCTCGATTGTTAATGTAACAGATCAGTGGGGTCAATCTGTCTGCCCACAGGCCGGATTTGGCCTCTTTCTCGTGCGGCCCGTGATGTCAAAACGAGTGTCGTATTCACAATATAACAAAAAATAATCATCTTTTCAGCTGAAGGCCTCTCTTTTTGTTAATTTTCATTTGGAAAATGTAACTCCGAAATATAATAGCTTGCAACACTATTTAGAAGTACATTCTTCTGCAAACATTTATTTTCAACTATGCTTAACAGATCACAGGTCAAGACTATAGGACATGTTCACTGTCGTAGGACATGTTCACGGTTTTATTTTCAAATCTCTATAAGCTAGCAGAAGGCTGACAGTGACAAGTTTAAGGCAAGATAATATAAAGAATAGTACTGTGTATATTTAAAATGTAGTTGTAAAAATATCTATCTATTTTTCGATCAATCAACGAATTATATCAAAAATCATACGTACATACGTCCACTATTGCCTCTATGACTAGGCCCTATCCCTCAAAGGGATGCTGCGCTAAGACTTAAGTTTTATCTCTATAGTAGAAAATAAAATATAAAAGATATAAAAAACAAACTGCTTCCATGTTTAATCTGATTCATAAATTCGATATATCTTTGAATAAATATGCAAAAAAGTGTGAAAATGTATAACATAACAGCTATACATTGTGTGAACATAGTTCTAGTGTGAATTTAACTCGTTAGGAAATGGCCTGCAGCGTGATGAGTTTGATACCCCTGTAGTAGACGAAGGTTGGAGAGAGAGAGGGCGGTGAATGTAAGCTATAACTAAGGATCGGAGGCACATTAATATGTGGAAGAAGATCCTGCTTCTCCTTTCGAGCAGGTGGACGGAACCTTTTAAACACCGCTGAATAAGAATCCTGGGCGAGGGATGAAAGAGAATTCCAAAAGAAGAGGTGAGGACAGATGATAGAGCAGAGGTGGACTCATGAGTTATGAATGCTGTCCCACAGGAAAAAAGTAAAGAGAGCGATTGAAAGGCCGTGAGCAAAAGGAAGAAGCTCGCCCTCTTTAAGGGGAGTAGGCCGGACAGGGAGTGGCCGAGAAATGCATACCCTTGCTAAGTTCACTAATGCGGCGTGAAGGAAGCGATGGAGGGAAAGAAATCGGAGGAATGGACAGCTTTCTCTGCCGTATGGCAGCTTTCGAAGATGTTATGTAGGGGTTGTCCGTCGGATGAGATGAAAAGATAGGGAGAGGAATGGAGATGCAACTGTCGCGATGAGAAGGGTGGATCGGAGGAATGGAAGGAAGAGATGAAAGTTGAGGAACCTTAGAGGAATCGGATGTTGCTTATCTTAATACGTATTAATAATATATTTATTTCACTTTCTTAAAAGAAAAAAAATTAACAAAAACAAGTATTAAATGTAGGCATTCCAAAAGAAAGCCTTTTATAAAGATTGCCATCACTTTACGTAAAAAGGGACGTGATTTTTGGTACATATTAAAAATTATATGGAAACTCCTTAGAGGAACGGAATATAAAAAACAAACTATAATGAGAAAATACAATAAAAAATTACGAAAGAAAAAGATGCCACATGTTTAAAAATTAAACATGGGACTTCCTGACGAGCTCTATGCTTAGGAGGACTTTACGGTTAACATCAGGACAATCACCAAACATGTATTATATACTATTTAACTGATCCGCTTCTATCTTGATATTTTTATGTTGTAATTAATCATTTTCATGAATAGTTATGAATGGTACTACTATGTATAAGTTGTATGATTTGGATAATTTGTATTTCTGACGTAGAAATAAATGCTAATCACTTGAAAAAAATGTTTAGCCTGCCTAAGTTTGAATGCGATCGCATATCCATCTGATGTTGATACAAGTGGTTTNAAATAAACTTCTACGTCGTTTTGCAATAATAACCATTCCTTCAATTTACAAATAAATACCCTTTCATTGAGTGAAGAAGATATATTTTTTGGAAGTAAAGAGAATAACTTAGGTGCTATATAAGAATAAAATTGCTTATATACCTGTAAATTTGGTTTGGGGATCGTTCCCCGTTTATCGAAAACTCCCAGAGAAATACAGCTAAAGCGTCGATACAAACGATTTGATCGATGAGGCAATATTCGATTGCCTTCTTTAAAAGACTACCAAATTGACTAAATCACACAATTTCAAAAGGGGAAATTCGCGCTTGATTCTCAAAATAGGTAAAGTTAATTTTTTAGATTTGTGAACTGTTTGGATTGCTTTGCTCACCAATGCACGTATCATGCAGCATTGTTAGTTTTATGAATAATAGCTAATTTTAAAAGAAGATGCAAGATAATTGTTTTCAATAAGATTTCACAATAAAAGTGTACTATAAAAGGAAACAGCCTAGAGCAAATAAGCATTCATTGCCATTTGTTCTAAATCCCGTTAACCCACATTTCCCAATTAGCCATCTTCTGCCAACTAACTCTGCTTTTTTTGTAATAAAACTAATAACCAGATGAAACATGAGAACTGCAATAGGATACGAAAACTGAGAAATGGTAAAGGAATAAAACGGATAGTTTTATATTAAGCTCAAACAACAGCACTTTTCATCTATTTGTCCAGAATTCGAACAGAAAAATATTGAAAATATAGAAAACTACGGAGTATTCAAAATTTTACCCAATTATTCCGATTGTAATTAAAGATGATTCGAAGAAGTCGAAGTTACATAAACAGGCTGCTTTTCTCCGACAATGTGATACATCTGAACAAAGAAATATCTTTAAAAATAAGTACTTCTTCGGCAAAAAACATTCATAGAATTAAATTGATATAAAAACTTCTTTTCAACACACCCAATTTAAATTTATATACTTTAAAGTCTTAATTTTTACCAAATACTTTACAGGAAGTTAATGCTTTCGTTTTGGTAAAGTCGAGGCATTGTCTTCTGGCGATATGTAAAATGTTTAAGCAGAGACATGATTTAAGCATAATTTACAAGTTAATGGAAGTTTATAATTCAATTCTAGATTATTAGTGAACTCAAACATCCCACCGGAAGAGATCGTTATTTTTCGTCCTCTACTTCTCAAGATTTTCATGAACACTGAAATAGAGAATGTATGTTTTCCTAACCAAAATGCTTCAGCGAGTAAAGCGAAAATAAATTCGACCGATTTAATACGTTTTAAGAACATAAATGTGAATATTTTTACAACTGGAAAAAATCTTAAGCTAATCTAATGCTAAATCTTAAGCTAATGTATTACACCCAAAAATAGCTGAGAAACAAAAATTACTTATTATAAATATAAAAATTTTACAATGCGCTATCAAATCATAATATACTATAAAATAAGAATTTTCAACTTTTTATGTGCTAAGATTTCCAAAAGATGGACGGCGAACATCGCAGCAACGAGAAAAGAAGGGTGAAAAGAAGTTGCCTTATTAAAGAGTCATCCTGTATTCCTTTCACTCATTTTAATTATTTAAAATTAATTAACATCGTACCTTGACCTCAGAACAAAATTTCTGAAGAGCCTTTCAAGATGACCATCTCTTCCGACACATAGTTCAAATTCACTTTTGAAATTTAATTAGAGATAGAAGTGTCAACAAACCTACATGGAAAAGTTCTATTTCAGCCTATAGAATTCGTCTTTAGAGATTTCACCCATCCCATACGTTATACCGCTCATTTTAAAGGAGTCTCTCGTAAGAGTGGAGGATGGAATGCTCAGGGTGCACAACCAGTACCTAATTGAAAAAAGGATCGTAATGGAGTATATGTAATTACCACTTTTAGTCTCCCAGAATAATAGTAACAGTATTCTTCATTCTATACTGGGAATTTTTTAATCATCCAAATGCGAGTATACGTGAATTGGGTTGAATTAAAATTAGAAGTTAAAATTTCTTAATGAAATATAGCTTGGAGTTTCCATACACGTTTTTTCGGCGTTTCATGGACATCTCGGAGAAAATTACATAAATCGACGCTTTAACTGAAGATAGAAAGACTACATATAAAATAAATGTAGCAAACAATATTAACTCAATATTAAGCGTGAGTATGTTTAGAAAAAAGAAAAGGATTTACTTTACCAAGTAAAAGGAAGCATCAGTTGTGCCTGGTCAGGTGTAATATCATAGGTATATCATATCATACACGAGACTACCTTCTCATTTCTGTAGGATAAATTTTGAAATATATTAATACTAAGGTATCTTTCCTGATTTGTCGGAAGCCGATACAACGTTCCTCCCGATTTCAAGCCGCCAATGTCACAATGGAAAGTAATGAAATATTCGAAGATATATTCTTATTTTCTTCTTTTTCTAACGCATGCATTGATGTATTTCGAACAAAGGACAAATTTATAGCAAAAATTCATTTCGATCGTGCTTTACTGTTAAATCTAGTATTTGAGAATTTGGCGTTATTTTCTCTTTGAAAGGTACAACGTCCACTGAAAACCTCTATGGTGTTTTGTTGCTACAGTTGTGATAGTTCGAAATGGAATTTAGTCACCGACGCAATTATTTACGGTGAACATGTCATCTGTTTCCTCAGAATGGCTTTAAAAAGTAATGTATTTCGTAGAATGAAATACTTTTTCCAGGTATCTTGAAAATTTCAGTTACCTCAGAATTATTGTTCGTTCCTTTCCATTAATTCCTGATTTAAGTAAAGGCCAAATTTTCCCTTTTACGATATTTACTAAACTTAGCGTCGTGGCGAGAGCAACCAGAAATGAAGCTGACACTCGAAAGTCGTTGTAATGAGTAGTCACCATTAGGATAACACCACGCCTTGTATGAAGGAAAATAATTGACAGAAGCATCTGTGTTTTGGTACAACACCACTTGAGGTTCTTCTTTAAGCTTCTTGAGAAGAATATTTCGGAGAATATCTCGAGCATCTCATCTCCCAAACCCACCAGATAAAAAGTTTCTATCCACAACTGAGTGTAATGAACTGAAACGCGTTGTTTAAAGTTGACAGCTAAAAAAGCCGATTCTTTGGTGACAAGAGTAACTGTTTTCGGTAGGGAGTGCCTTCATGCTACAGAAGACAACGGAGATTTCTCCAATTATCTGCTCTACAAAGCGTAATAAACTACGATCACCACAACATTGAAATTCATTCACGAATTGAATAGTTTAAGACTATTATTTCCTCTACACGAACGGAATTTTCACAACCTCAACTATTCTTAAACCTCTACGTTAATCGGTATAACAAAATATATTACAACGAACAACTTGAATGCATGAAATTGATGTAAAATTTCGAAGAGAGATTAATAGAGTGCTATTCCCTCACAAAGATTGATCTCGTGTTCATATATTTTACAATTTTTCTGGCACCTAATTGGTAAGGTTGGTCTTCCAAATGCTTCGACAATTATTCATAAACTGTAAACCCTTGCCAAAGTAGGTAAATATCGGATGTCGATTAAAATTTGAGAGCGTTTCGAAAAATATCAAACTACAAGTTGTATAGCGATTAACTCTAAACACCTATTTTTATTCGACGGACTTAACCTACTTCTGAGTATGAATAAAAATAGACGTCGATAACCTTTCGGCAATGCCTGCCGGCTGGGCAGGATCAGTGAGATGAGTAAATTGGAGCAGAAAGTGAAACACCAACAGATTAAGCTGGAAAAGCATGTTCAAACCTTATCTGTTGGTCGACAAACGGAAATTCGGGCAGTTATAGTGAAAACGCACGGATCGCTGATGATGACTTCATTATCCTCCGAGGAAAAAGTGGGAAACGGGTTGTTAGAGGGCGAGACTCCGCTTTGTAAGCGAAGAAAATTTCGTTTGTGCGCCACTCTTTCTTAATTGCTCACCGGCCCTTGACTCTCTCCTCATCTCTAAATATTAAATTACCGACATATGTTTTCACAGCTGAAGTTAGGTGGAATAGCGGCCAATTCGGCCTAATCTCACCTCAGAGTTTATTCATCTTCCCATCCATAAGTAGCAGAGAGCGAAATCTCCAGATTGATTCTTATGAAAGCTTCTAAGGACATATGCAAATACATAAAAGGAAGATCTTTTCTCAGATAAGAAACTAGGTTGTAGTGCTATCGTAATACGAATGTAATAAATCATGATTCTGGCGAGAACCCATGGGAATGGCTAATGGGTTTACGTCCACCCCTCTCGTAAATGGGAGATTATTGTTTAAAATCCTAATACTCAATTTCACGCCCCAAACGAAAATTTGGGGTGCGCATTTGCATGCGTTTCATTGGTGTTTACGGGGAATCCTCAAAATCCGTAGGCCGCTAAAACGATCGTGATGGAAAAATTATATTTATTATGTCATTGTTTGTTGCAAGGGAGCAGCAATCATGATCTGAATTAGTTTTCCGATCACTCCACTCTGTGGAGTGGATCTCCCTATTATTCCCATACCATGGGATACTTCTCAATTGGTTTTATACGAATAAAGACATAGTTTGTTTTATCGTATAAAACAAGGTCTTTATTCCACAAAAAAATTAAAATTGGCACGACTGGTTTCAACGTAACAACGTCATCATCAGGTGTTGTTGTTGAACGTTGAAACGAGTATTGTCAATTTTAGTTTTTTGAGGAATAAAGGCGGTTTGTTTCAATCTTGTGTTAGATTGTTGTTCCACAAAGTGAAGGCCGAAATGGCTGATAATATAGCGATACTCAACTCAACGATAACTCTGCCTCACGTATAATAAAACAAGAGGATGTATAAACTCGAAATAAATAAAAATAAAACCAAAGTGACGGTCGGTAGCCAAAACGGAGATGAAATTTTTCAGCTTCAAGTAGCAATGGATTCAAAATAGGACAGAGAAATGTTGAATTAAGAATCCTAAACGAAGAGGGCATTCTAGAAAAATAAAAAATAAATAAATACTTACAGTAAATAATACGAGCTTGGATATTAGGAAACGAAAATAACAAATAAAACATGAAGTATGAAGTGTCCTTTTGCATGGCTGCGAAAGACTGTAACAGCTGCAGAGGGGAGATTATTGGAAGCAATGGAGATCATGAATGATGCCACTGAAGAATTACGGAAATAAAATGGGCAGACCGAATAACTAATGAAGTTTTCATTAACGAAAGAAGAAATGTGAAAGTAAATAATCAAAAGACGGAGGAAATTAATATCAGGAAATTAATTCGGGCACACACTAAGGTACGATAATCTGCTGAAAAGTATATTAGAAGAGGTGGTGGAAGTGAAGAATTAAAAAGGAACCCCTAGTTTATATAACGACGAAGATAGTAATTAGGCTTATGGTTAAGTATTGAGTAAAGAAAGTGATTGAATGGAAAAAGAACGGCTAAGAGATCTGCGACTGCGAGATAGAAAAAAAGGGGTAACCGAAATACCGTAAAATTGTAATATTTGTACTACGTGTAAAAAAAGAAAGCTACTTTCTAAGGATTAGAGAGTCTTCAGATATGAATGCAAAGTAATAGTGCTTTAAAGCCTTATAAAGAAAAATAAATTTGTTCCTCTCTAAAATCCCTCTCTCGGTGTTCATAACTCAAATAAACTACTTTTTCAAGGAAAGCAATCGGAAGATCGAATCGTCTCTCAGTCGATTACAGGAAGTGTTTCGAGCGAGCTTCCGAGATTGCAAGACGCATTTCCTTAACTAGCTATTCGATCTCAATGATGAGTTCAGACAAAAGATATTTTCGAATTAACTAACCGGCTGAAATCAGAGGAGATCTAGCTGCCTAAAATCACCTTCACGTTTCGTGAAAGGAGAAAATCACTGGAATTACGATGGGAAATAAGGGATTGAAATTTTCCCGAATAGCTGACGAAGCGGAGATAATGCAAGGTGGTAGCAGTGAGGTCGTGAAGTGAAGGGGTTTGCGGATGTTCAAAAGAGAAAAAACAAGGGAATTGTTCCCTACCATCCTTCTCGTTCAAATAACTCTGCCTCATCACGAGTACCTGAACCGCGTGAAAGTTCAACCGAAGGAGGATGGTTACGCCCTCTTGTGGAACACTCACGTGACCATGTAATCACATCCAAAACCCCTCTGCTTATGCTGATTTAGTATCGAGCTGATCGGTAGATTCCGATTGCGATTGTTTTTAACGCATTCTTTCAGCTCATCAAGATAAAGCTTATGAGAAAGGAGATTCCTCAACGATGCGACGAAAATTACCGCAGATGAAAAATAATGCTAAAATTATGATTATTTTCATAAACTATAAAGGATAGTTATCTAAGCATAACATCACGAATAGGTCATTCTTATTACTAAATCACGTACTAGTTTGAAAATCCTTTAATTTATGGTCAAGTGAGAGTTTGGTTTTCTTACAATGTCGGTCAGATGTCAATTTCTTTCGCTCCCGAATACTGAGACGAGCTTAAATTAACAAAAATTTCCATTCAATTTTAATAAAAAAAACTCGCCTTTTTTATTTTGATATAATAAAGTAATGGTCCTCCCTTAAATAAGTTTGAAAATAAAATTACAGCATAAATCTACAACTTCAACTCTTCGAAGTGAAGCAAGAGATGTACGAACCTTTCTTATTGATTTTTTGCACATCTATATCGCGTAAAATCCGCTGACAGCTTTTGAATAG
The DNA here is from genome assembly GCA_000376725.2 of Ladona fulva. Lineage (NCBI taxonomy): Eukaryota > Metazoa > Arthropoda > Insecta > Odonata > Libellulidae > Ladona > Ladona fulva. The sequence goes on from KZ308500.1 coordinate 247,667, forward strand.
ACTCGTCCTGGCAAATATCGCGCCGATTTTTCTCGCTCTATCCCAGTGGGCGCAAATGTTTTTTTCTTTTACCCCACCGCCCACCTTTGTTTTCTTGTTAACAGGATACTTTCCCTGCTACCCATCGGCGTCCCGTTGGCTTAATCTGGGAACAATAAAAATAATTACGCAAGAAGCAATAATAATTAACTTGATAATAATGTTTATTGACACAATACACATAATAAGCTAAAAATACTTGAGTAAACTGATCATATTCAAGTGGAATATAAAACAAGAATGGAATTTTCAGAGATATTGTCTTCCTTATAAAATGCAATGCCAAAGTAAGCATCAGTAAAAGAAGTGTAATACACTTTATTGAGTTTACTTACTTTATTAGGAAATTTTTATATTGTTACATTATTAACCTTTTTCCCTAAAAATCATCAATGTTATAATAACAATTTTCTACGAGGAACATTTTTGGTTGAAATCCTTTGTAAATGCATTTAAATTTCCTCGATTATGAATTTCCACTCATTTTGGCATCTACCGTCGATTTTATCATCACTCGTGAAATAAAAATGCCCCCCAGTGGGCGGTAAGCATCAGGTTGGCGACCGCTGCTTTATCTGATCGTCTTATGCCGCAGGGGGGAAGTACATTTTCTGCAAAGCCTTTCGAGAATTTCTAAATGTATAATGTAAATTAAATACGACAATTAAACTTTCCCTTCCTATGATTCCCACTCTACGCCAAGACTCACCTCTGTATCGCATATTAGAAGAAATATGGGTAATATATAATTCCCAAAAAAGAAGATGTTATACTGAAAGCTTTTTAATACAGTGGCAAAAGGTAATGTCTTATTTTTTAATCGAATTTCAGAAAGTTTAATTTAATATCCCCCCTTAAATCAAATAGAAAAGAAATCGCCTCCTTTATTGATTTTCTGAGAAAAGAATGTTCGCAGTGAAAACATATTCAAGGATTATATATAGGAAGATCTTNCAGTGTGAGGAGGGGATATATATATATATATATATATATAATGTTTATATATATATATATATAAACATAATGTGCGTCGCGTTCGATATAAATGAACGATTGCTTCATCAATAAACACTTTAGGTGTTTAGCAAAAATGGAAGAGCACTTTTGAAATGTCAAATTTAAATCCATTGATCCCTTATTCTCAGACAGGTCTACAATAAACGGCATACGGAAACACAATAATTGAAAATTAAATATGATTATTGGGGAGAGACATTATTTTATCCGAAATTATGACTATATGAATTTATATGATTGCATTCTTCCTATAAATTGGAATTTGTACGGAAACAAATCCCGATTAGATATCAGAAACTGCTATGGATATTATTATCCGTCAATCAAACTTCTGGATGGTAAATACTCGTACACTGCTTTAGAAGTAGTTTAAATAGAATGATCTGAATCTAGATATTTAGCTATCGAAACGCTGATTGAAATTTAAATAATGACAACTTCCACAGCTTTTAATGGAGCTAAATGCTTTATTATACAATTAATTTATAAGATAATATTCTCACTTCAACTAAACTTTTGGAGAAAAGGTCTATAATCCTCATGTAATGAAGGTTCCTCGACTCAGGATTAAACCGTGTCAATATTTAACCTTCTTTTTTCCAAAATGTAAGGCGAAGAGTTGACGTCTTCGACAAATCTAAATTTTATATTTGACAATACCATTTGGTCACATACTTTAAACAAATGATCTAACCTGGATCTTGATAATATTGTAATGTTTGAACGTTTTCTTTACTAGGCCACAATTTTGCTAACAGCATCGTCCAAAAAAAGCACGGTCCTCAGTTAAAACTCTCTAATATGCTCAGTATCGAAATCATTTTAAGATTATAAAGGTTGTTTCTTTATTTTGGCATATTTGATCGGGGAATGAAACGATCAGAGGAGCTTTCAAAGAATCAGTTTCACAATCTTTGAGTGAGAGAACACCACCGGCTATAGTTAAAGAGGCGCGAACCACGTCTAGAGAAGTAAATATTGAACCGTGAGAAAAACTCTCTTCAACCTTATTCTCGACTTCTCTGACGCTCCGACCATGCAAATATCAATTTCACGCTTCCAAAAATTTAAAGCGGCGACGTCCTTAGGGTGTGCAAGAAAAGGAGACGCTATGGCGAAAACAGCCAATCACGACCACCTCGGTAATTCCCTTCAATAATAACAAGTCGGAAAAAATACGAAACAGCTGAAATTGTCACGACACAAGCGCAAATTCCTAACTCTTTCAATCTGAAGAGGTCTTTACTCGAAGCTCTGAGGAGGAGAGTTCACGATCAAATGTAATGCGGACTCGGTAAACCTCGAAGTTACGACATTGTCGTTTGGGCTCATCGTGGATAGGGAGTGGAATAGAGGGAGAAAGGGATAGGGAGTGGAATAGAGGGAGAAGCCTACAGAGAGCAAATGGAGAAACCCTTAGCGTTCGGGTTTCTGCAACGACCAAGGATAATCCTATTACACAAACTAGTGAAAGGTGAAATCAAGCCCTTTTTCAAACAAACACGCCGTACTTATCAAGATTTACAAACAGATGTCATTCCCCTTATCGAAAACAGGGTTGCGACCTCTTATTTACATATCGGTGATTGGGGTATTTTCCGACCCAGACTACCAAATCTGTAACAAATGACTCCATGAATACAAGGAAATAAACCATCTACGAAGGTGACCAAGAAAAGAAGTAAACTAAGAATTTGAAAAAATTATTTAAAATGTTTTGTCTCCGCAAAGTCTATACCATACTTCGGTCATAATTAGGAAACTTCACACGAATGGTCTTCAACAGGAATCCGGAAGAAATATACGTCGATTATCGTATGAGGAACATTTTCTCAACTTTCAGCGCAAATATCATTATCAATTTTTTTCCGAATAATACATTACTGAAGGAAAGAAAATAAATAGCCCTGCTTATCACAAACGGGTGGTAACCTCTCTTTTTTTATAATTAAATACTACTTAAAGGTCAAGAAGTTAACTGACTGTAATTATAATTTTTCTCTTAAAACGAGCAGAATTTAAAAACCGCTTTATCGGATCATTTAAGTGTTATCAGAAACCGCAATCGACTCAAGTCGCGTGTGACCTTTAAGGGTATCTAAGTAAGGTAAAGAACAAAGTTAAAGTTCTGTTCTTTTTTGGTCACTTCCTTTTGCGCCAGAATTTACTGAATTGGAATTTTGAACGCTAATACTGGAAAATTCCTACCGTTTTAGGTAAAAACTATTGCTACCTAGAGTTAGATTTATACCCCGCGAGCTGCTAGTAGCGCATGGCAGGGGGTGTATTAACTCCTTACTTAATCTAACATTTTACCTAATCTACCCTATAATTGTCTTTGATACTCATCGCAAAGAACGACCAGAAGTAAATTTAGCGATTAATTCCTTTTAAAGCTTTTTCGATGCCTCTCGGAGATCGCGCTCGTTGTTTACTGGAACTTCGTATATAATACGAACTGATTGATTTTTTGTAAAGCTTCTGTCTGTAATTATATCTAGTTGGTGAATCCCATTTTTACAGCAGAAAATACCATTATCCTGCAAGCAGATTTACTATATTTTCGAAATGTAAAAGGGCAACCTTCCTGCTTGGACCAACTCGAAGCCTATGTAGAGCCTCAACTCTTCCACCATTAGCCACGAAAAGCTTTTGAGAAGAGACGAGGCGACTGTTCGAAATGACGAGTGAGGTAGTTTGCTCTTGTATTCCTCACTGTAAATGAGGCAGGCTGCTATTAGTGAAAATTCCACCTAATTGCAGCATTTTTATAGCATTCAATAAAAAACGAAAAAAAATATATGCCAATTCTCGGTATTAATTATTCCTAAATAGCTCTCATAGCATCAAAGTAATGAAAATTGCTAAAAAAAATACAGAAGTAAATAGAAGATACATATTCCTCTATCCTGTCTTGCAAGACGAATGAAAATGATCTATTCATTAACATGAGGCGAACGCAACCTTCTTATACCACCGTAAGTTGAACTGATCGAGAAATAAAATTTAAATCCATTTCCTGTAGATACCATCTCTTCAAAGATTTCAAGGCTATAGCCGGAAAACTTAATTTCTCTACCTCACCTAAATTCACTGAGCAAGATTAAAAACCTTGACCACTCGAACAGGTCAGAGGTAGAACCTGGAATATATTTTTAAAGGAAGTGTCATGCGTAACACCGCTCACGGATAGATGAAAGGCTTCCTTGGCGATACCCTGCGCAAATTCCCTAAGATAGCAATTTCCTCCCACGTGGCCTCCGCTCTCACTAACGACCTCCATGGCAAACAGGACTCTCTATCACCCAACCCTTTCTCTTGCCTCCCTCAGGAACTCGAGGTCAAAGAGTAACGCTTGATTGGTCTCTCGCGGATCTTTAATAGATTGGGGAAAAAGGCCGATCCACCCAAAAGAGGTCACATAGAAATTGCTTCAGTTGAGGAGGAAGAGAACGTATGCGCGCTCTCAACTTCGAAATAAGAAATACCAGGTAAAGCAGATTCGTAGCCAATCCATCGACAATCACATCTAAGTGACCCCGATTGGATGCTCTTATTGACGTAATCCAGGACCTCCCAAACAGGGATTCCACTATAATCGATCCCAGGAATTTCAAATACATTTCAGAGTAGATCGACCATTTCCTGTATTCAATCGATTGTAGGTTTCTTCTTTTACACTTTCTACGCAAGAAAATGCCAGCTGTTAAAATGTAGCAAGATTTATTTCCCAATAGCAAAATTTATGGTAAAGTTTGAAAGAATCTTTATTCAATTATGAAATGGAAACCTTCAATATGGGACAGTTTTGAGTAAAAAAAATAACTATTCTACAGTCATTGAAACACAAAAAGTATTATTTTTCTTGTGTGGTATTGTGTACTTTCAACGACTGATTTTTTTAATAACAAAAAAATAACCTCGGAATTATTCCACCTTCATTTCCCTCATGCAATAATTACACATTTTATAATTTGTAGTAATTAGCATATATATCATAGCATCAAATACTGTGGAATCTGGACAATATTTTTCATATAATTTTATGTTGACATGAATGCAGGGTGTCTTAAACGAAGACAATATGATATGTTTGGTTTGATGGAATTTTTACTCAAAATCCCTAAGAAAAAGGCTTTAAACACAATTCTACTTGCTACACGATGAAAATTAAACTAACTTGTGACAGAAAGTATGAACATGATAACAGTAAAAATGTCAATACGAATAGAGTAACACTTCGGTCTGCGAGTAACATGGTTTGCGAGTGTTTCGCATGACGAGCACACATTTTTATTACATTGATACATACTTGATAAACGAGCGAGATCTTGCAATACTAGCAATAATGGAGTACGTGCACGCTGTTTTGTCGGCCAATCGTCACGTGATCATTGTTTCCCTAATAATCACATTATGTATACGAATATTTTTAGTTTTTTGAACGAATCATGATCACTTGAGTTTTCATTATTTCTTATCGGGAAATCGCTTTGATCTACGAATGCTTCGGATTACATGTACGTTAACGGAGCGAATTATGCTCGCAATCCAAAGTTTGACTGTAAGGCATTTATATAAACATACATACCTCGCCATGTGACCGCCTTTAAACAAGAGAAATTCAATAAATGAGCTCAAATTTTCCAAAATGTACTCCTCAATAAGAGAGCAATATCTCCAGAGACGAGCGCCCAAATCAGTTCGTTTTCCCCCCAAATACCCCATACAAGCAACACCGCCACGATTCAGTGCTCATAAACATTTTACGTCGCTATGCGAGCATGTTAACGAGCTATGTTACACGAGTTAAAAGAAGCGTCTTATTTACTCGAACACGCTGTAGTTTTCTCATGAGATGGCTCGAGATTCCCACCATCCAGCATCGCTAGGCTCACTTCTGAAAACGCCTTTGCATCATTCGGACAATCCCTTCTCGCAGAGTGTTTGCAATTGCGCTCTCCGAGAACCACATTCTATTGTGAATAACAACGTTTAAAAAAGGGTTAGTTTGCTCGGAAAAGCGTAAATATGCGGATATTTCTGGAACGCACCGATGGGCTTTCCATTATTTCTCATGGGGAAATTCGATATAATTACTAGAATTTCATATAACGAGTAGAGTCGCGGAATGAATAACTAGTATTGCGAGGTATCACAGCGGAAATGTCAACTAAATTATTCCAGATGCTTGTGAAAAATCAACGAAAACAGAAATTTTTGCGTTCAACGCTTGCATTTTGCATTTCAACGCTTAAAGCTTTGAAATAACTTAGCATAGTCAAATAAATTCAACAATCATTGCTTTCTGATTAATACGTTATTTTTAAGATACATCCACGTTTACAAACCTCTAACTTAAATTGCTATATTTCCTCTGCCTTTGTAGCGTATAACTCTGAGATGATTATAAATTCTCTAATTTTTCTACTTTAGGAACGACCGATGAACCGGAAGAGAAACTTGATGCTGGGGCGAGGGAAACAGATGGCGCGGAGTCGGAAGCAGGAGACAGCCAGCACCATCCCGACTACACCGTGGCAATCGTGAGGAACCCATTCAGCAAGGCAAAAGCAGCTCAACTCCCATCACAAGTAATACAACAAATACAGCGACACGGCTTACATGGCAACAATATGGGAAAATATTCTCCTTCCTTCAAATTTATAATATCTTTTAATATACTTCGCAAATCAAACTTTTCTTGAAAGTACCACTCAATAACCAATCCCGCATAATATAAAGATTAAACATTTAGAACGACTGAAAACCACTAACATTTGATAAATCAAGGACAGATGTTGCAACAGTCCATATTAACATACTTAATCAGGAAAATCTGGAATTAAGGACGAAATATCAGTTTTAACTCATCAATGTTTACAGGAGCGTAGCAAGGGAAAACCAAAAGAAATAAAGTGTAGTAATTCATTCGTGTTATTTGATATTTTCTAGTCATTAGTGTTATAATCGTATTTAACTGTGCAAAATAAAAACAAATGTAGTAACGCCATTCAGAAACGTCTTCAATTTTTTTATTTCATTTCTAGTAGAATCTTGCCCCGCCTGGATTGTAGGCAATGCTGCTCAATGGATTTAAGTCCCCCTCGTACAAAAATCATGCCTACGCTCTTGAATGAACCCAAAACTTTAGACGGTTTCCTACATTTCATTAACGAATTAATGTTTCAGGAAGATTATTTTTAAGCGTGCTAGAGAGTAATTGCAAAACGTCCACTAATATTTGATATCACGCTCCTCCGCAAGTATCTTGTATTCGCTTCGATGCATTAAAAAGACAAAATCTAGCGAAACCATTTTTGACTCTGGATAATCCGATTTAAAAATTGAGAAAGCAAAATATTTCGCTATTAATATGCACACCAGGAGTCGAACCTCGGAGCTCGATTTTTTGTATTCGAGAGTACAAGGCTTTCTTTCTTCATTAATTAAAATACCTAAATTTGAACGGATTTCTAACAAACGTTGTTCATTCGAAATCTAAATCTGCAAGCAACCTTATTCTTGCTAAATGTTTACGTTTACAAATCGATTTTTCTAATAGTTTTCCATTTATTTGGAAATTTATCGGAAATTTTCTGCTCTTTCTGTCTTTACGGCGGCAACCGTCATTGTTGCATCCGGTCAATAAACAAACATTAGAAGGAAGGGATGAGGGAATGACGCTCTTTTTTGTTTATTTCCTTTAAGCGACTGTAGCAACCAACGTTATTTATAGCAACGTAAATATTTATAAAGAAATTTCCTGTTATTTAATGGGTTTGGAATGTAAAATTATTGTTTGTGCGAAATATCGGTAAAAGTGAGATTAAGTTATTATTATTGTGTTGAAACACTCTTCCGAAATAATTTTGACTAAACTTCTGAAGAATGTGTGAAGTAATTATATGGAATTCCTTGAAGAATTATTAGCTGAATCAAACTAGCGTAAGTAAATTTGACGCTTGAAAGTCAAAATTGTCCAGTATATAACTCAAGTAACTAAACACTTTAACAGTCTATTAACTAACTATTATTTATATATTTTACTAAAAAATGGTGATTTGTGTGATATTTACAGTGGCTTTGATATTAATGTTCAAATGTTATAATCAAGAACTGTGTAAATCAGGAATGACGCTTTGGCTTTGGGCAGTATTTTAAATGTTAATAACTACGTGTAAAGTAAATGTAATTAAAGTTGACTGCTTAAAATTGAAACTGCTTCTAAATATTTCCAGAGAATCAAAACGCTTTAAATGCAAGGCATTGAAATTTATGCACATTAATATTGTTTAAAATAGATACTGGTATTCATTACCTATGATGTGGTAGTCAGAAAGTCTAAATTAAGTACTTCTTGCATTAGGGATATCCAATCAATCTTTGGAATATTAACACATTTATTAACCAGCCATTAGCCACTTGGTTATTAAGGAGTCATTTAAAAAATACCGAAGATTATTTAAATTTTGGAAATTTCATGTAATTAAATATAAAATAGTGATGGTTCAGAGAAAAGATGCGATGAAATGGATCGTATATAATATAGATCGCTAAGAAATATATATATATATATATATATATAATGTTTATATATATATATATATAAACATAATGTGCGTCGCGTTCGATATAAATGAACGATTGCTTCATCAATAAACACCTTAGGTGTTTAGCAAAAATGGAAGAGCACTTTTGAAATGTCAAATTTAAATCCATTGATCCCTTATTCTCAGACAGGTCTACAATAAACGGCATACGGAAACACAATAATTGAAAATTAAATATGATTATTGGGGAGAGACATTATTTTATCCGAAATTATGACTATATGAATTTATATGATTGCATTCTTCCTATAAATTGGAATTTGTACGGAAACAAATCCCGATTAGATATCAGAAACTGCTATGGATATTATTATCCGTCAATCAAACTTCNTAGCCATGAAATTGAAGATTATTGATTGTTTTGGATAAAGACGTGATTAAATGAATTGTTTATTATGTTTAATAATTCTTTATTATGTGAGGATACTTTTCTTAAGACAAAATTGTCATGTGTTTAGTTTTTGCAGATATCATATACACCATACGCGCAAATATTTGCGTGGGATCAGCTAGTTATAAATGAAATCGTCGTAAAAAGCTGCGCTTCAACCCTATACTCAAGACCAAGGAAAGCACAAATATCGGAGGAAGTTCCAAACAGGGAAAAGTTTCCATTAAAGAAGCTCGCAGATGTTCTGCTTTCGGACATTTGTTTCTTTCTTTGACAACACGCTTTTCTTTTCTGGAAAATCTCCTCATAACCCTAGTGGAAAAGTTTGCGGATATTTAATAACGCATCAATAAAATATTACCTGTTGCTAGGAAATGTCTGATAGTTGAAATGTACGAGGAATTCTTCCTACGCAAGACTTCAGTCAAAAATTTTAAGTTTCTTACACTAAATAAGGATCACTTCTGTGAATTAAACTAAATTTCAGATCCAAGGTAAGAATAGCGCACATTAACTACGTCACCGGCTTCCGAGCAATGACAAGATAAGCGCATAAATAGAGATCGGATATGAGAATACAGTAGAACCTGGATGAACGAAATTTCAAGGGACAGGCAATTTTTTCTTTCGACTTTTTATCTAACTTATCCAGTATCTCACTTATAGATGTTTACATTAATCCAGGTCAAGAAACTACTCTCGCTTAGAGAGATGTTAAGACACCGGGGAAAGAGAATGAGGAATGAAAGGGGAATCAAGAGATTATAACGTATTAGGTATTTATGATAAAACTTATTGTATCAATATTGCATTTATTTAAAGAAATCCGTCAGTTTCATTTGTTTTTCTGTATTGGTATTTTGAAGGTTTTTTTTCGAGTTTATACAACTTTCAAAAATTGACTGATCAATATCCGTCAATTACCTCAGCGATGGACACTAGTAAATATATTTGCCTTTGTTTACGGGCAAAACAGATCCAGACAGTTCAGACAAACGAAAAACCTCCAAGTAACCTGTCAAAACACACAAAATGTGTTGCATTTTCGAGAAGACACTGTTGCTTATGGATGCGTAAGTCAAGGTCATCGTCCTATCCAGGATAAATTGAGCAATCTTTTCGTGGAATTCTAATTTATTATAATATTCCTTGACATATCACCTTCAATCTAATCGAAGATCAACTACATAATACTGCCACCTGGCCTGATGGCCAAATCGCAGAGTATCTTCAAATAAATAAATAATAACCACGAAAAGGCGAATGGCGAAAGACTTTGGCTAATAAACCCATTTAACGGAGTTTCCATGGAAATTATTCATAATTATCATTGTGCACTGACTCACTAGAGAGATATCTACAGAATGACAGACAAGGGAAACCTGACTTACAATTAGAAGTCAGTCAAATATGCGGATTTAAATATCTTTGATGCCTTTAAGATGGGAAACACAGGAAATTGCATTACCCGATCATTCGCTCAGAACGAGCACAAGGACGGAATGAACTGAAGTCAATAAATTCAATCAGACCTCTTACGACTGCAACGGAGGCGTGGACCAACGTCCTCATCAGCAAAGAATAGTTTGTGGAGTGACTATATACTAATGAAGGTAAAAAGTAAATAAACTTCCAAGTAAAGAGTTTGCGATCAAAAACAGTTGAGTTTGTTCCAAAGCAAAGTTTTTGCTTGCTTTCTTCCGATAAATTACTTTAATGAGATGAAATTATTACTTAGGACGGCACAAAACGAATGAGAAAAAGGCAGGCAATGGTATGGGTATTCATACCTTTCATTTCCGTCTCAGGAAATTTTTTAGCAAATGACGTAATATAAAAGAAGAGGGATTAACGCCCACCTAATAGCCTAAAAAATACCTCATTCAAAATAGTTACAGCCTGTCTTACACTGATGTGTAAAATCTATCTTTCGGTATACATATTCAGGAAATTATAGGATTTTCAGGAAAATTCTCTTTCGATGGACACCCTTTTTGTATCTGAGGGATTATATTTATCCTGCAGTGCTTCAGTTTTGCAACTTAGCACTATTCTGTGAACTTCACTGCGTTTGCTGAAAAAAATTTTGTAACGATAAAATAAAAAAACTAAATCGTGGAAAAATAGAGAAAATTATTATATCATATGTTCCAGGGCCAGCGTGATAACTTCAGAGGGCCATATACAGATCTAATTTTTGGGCCCACTCAATTATTCACAATAAATTTCATTTTAACCACGGTCTTTACATAAATTTAGCTATTGAGTTTCAAATAACTTCTCATTCATTACACTGCCATATATAACACAGCACTTTCTCCAAACCTAAGCTTCCTCATTTTTAAGTACACCCGGCATATGGCACATTTAAAACAGATTTTTATTCCACATTACAATTATTGGTATCACTGAATAAAAATTTTGTAATTTTTATTGTATTGCAAATTATTTCACATTTGAAAATGAAAATGGCTTAACATCTATGGGTCGATTATTCAATTCCTTAAGATTCTTTGATAAAAAATTAACTATCCTAATTTCTTTCAAGGAAATGAAAATTCTCAGAATTGTTTTCAATTTCCTTTGGTTATTTTGAAACTACAATGCTGATGCACATAAAACCTGCTTTAATACTTTCATGTGAAGTGTGGATTATAAATTCATCTCTGTTATACGATCAGAAAAACATAAAATATAGTTAATAATGTTTTGGATAAGTTTTTTGTAGTACAAACAAAATCCCTGTAAGTCACTCAAACAGTCCACAAATTAATAATGATGAAAGGACATTCTCAAATTGTTGAAAAGAGCAAGGAAAACTTGATAAAGAGACCGCCTTCTACACAACTGATGTGTATATGTAAACTGAAGTAAAATTATCCAACTAAAATAGTAAAAATGCTCATGAGTGGGAGAAAGATGAGCTCAACTAATATGGCTGTAGGCATACAAAAAATCACCCCAATCCAACATATAAGCATTCACTATAGGATTCTCCCTTTCTAAGTGAGAAAATGTTATAAGTCAAAAGACAATATTTACCTAAACTTTTTCTCATCTTTTAAAAGACTATAAAGGTAACATTTTTATTACAAACGAATACAGATCAAAAGTACAACCAAGTAAATCTCAGAGGCACTTGGCATAGAGATATTAAAAGGGAAGAGATCCAGTAGTGCAAAATTGGAGAAAAAATCAATTACTTGATAGATGGAACTCCTTATCAAGACAAACTTTCACCCACAAAATAACGCTTCCTCCCTAAACAACCTTCCTTTAGCCCCATTATTTTCCATACCCACAACATAAGCAAGGACTAGAGAAATTAGTGAAATTCTTCCTTATAACTTCTCCTGAGCAGAGAATTATCCTCATCCCTAATCCTCTCATGTTTCTCCATACCCTTCAACATGCCACTGCTACTAAATTTTAATTAATTTTAGTGCTAAATGAAGAAGACAGAAGGAAAATTTATTAATTACATTAAAATAGTTTCAGTTGGATGTGATCATTAAGGAATACAAAAGGGGGAATAAAATTTAGCATCCACAAAAAAAGGTATTTTCTAGCCTCATATAACCAAAAAAATTATATGTACCAACTAAAATGAGAGTAATTACAAAAAAATTACTTAAAATAAGATTTCATTGAAAATTACAATGAAAGAGAATTTAGAAATGAAACAGCTCAATTCTTAAGTCTTGATCCTCTTTAAAAATAAAATTTCATGACGTTGTATTAAAATCTAGAAAAACCAGAAGTTTAGAAAATCTGCTAACTGAAGAAAGTAACAGAAGAATAGTAAGAAGGTAATAGCATAGGTGGCCAATAACCTCCCAAGCAAAGTCAATCTCCAACCATGCTATTTTGCATTGGTAACAGATTCCTAACCGTAACTACTTGAAGAATAAAAGAAACTTTGTACTTTTCCACAGGGACTTTAATACTGCTACCAGTTTCGTAAACGTACTTACATCTTCAGACACAGAAAAAAATTTTCACAGCATATATATAGTATAGTGGATAGGGAAGGGTTGAGGAGATGAATGGGGAAGGGGAAAGGTGTGGATGTATCAGGAAAATAATTTGGCTGGTAGAGAGAGGGGTTCAGGAGAGTGTGGTTGTTTGCCAGCATACCATCCTTTGGGAAACTCCTTATTTCTACCTCCTCCAGGAGGTCTTGGTGTTGGGAATCCTCCTCCTGGTGTAGGCATCTTGGGTGGAAATTGCTGGTATGTCTGTTTTCTAAGAGATGAAGGGCGAAGCTCTAGAAGGCAGTGTCTCTTTGGTGCTCTCCCACTCTCATGCACAGGGCTCTCCCAGTCCTCCTGATATACTTTGTGGGGCAATTAGTGCATGAAAGTTTGTAGACCCCACTGCTGGATTCTATGGTCCTTTCGTCCTCCAAGTTCCCTAGCAATCTGAGGATATTGTTCGAGGATCGAAATGCAGGTCTAATGTTTTCAGGAAAAACATTGCTCAGGTTGTAAGAGATTTTTCCCAGAGAGGGTAATCTCCAAGTAATAGATTTCTTGTCATCAGGGAGGATGCCGGGGTTATCTTCTTGGAGGCTCGTTCCCTAAGTTTCCTTTTAGGAGTTTGTCAACAAGGGCCATGCCGTAACCATAGGACTCAGCTATGGATTTTATTGTATTTAATTCCTTGGTGTATTTATCTGTGCAGAGGGGGATTACTATTAGGTAATGTAATATCGAACGTAGAGCCACATGCTTTTGGAAATAGTGGTGGAAGGAGTAATTCTGGATGATCTGACCAGTATATTCAGACTTTCTGTACATTTCGAATGTTGGTTTGCCATCCTCTACGTATTGTCGCCAATAAAGAGAGTTCTTTACCAAACTATTACAGGAACTGAATAGTTTCTCTTCTAAGTTGTTCATGAAGAATTCGGATAGGATTGGGGACAAGGAAGACCCTATGGCTAGGCCTTTGCATTGGTGGTAGAATTTGTGGTTGAAAATGAAGTAATTCTGCTCAAGGCAGATTTTTGTTAGATGGATTAAGTCTTTTTTGGTTTTTGAGTCCACTATGGCTGAAGTAAGGTGAGTTTCGATGAATAGAACAGCCTCCTGGATAGGTACTGAAGTAAAAAGGTTCTTAACATCAAAACTAACTAAAATAACATTCTTGGGAAATACTTCTTTCTGTAAATGAGCAACTAGTTCCGCTGAGTTCTTTATACTGTATTTGAAATGAAAATTTATTTGTTGTCGGATCAAATTGTTTAGTTTAAATGCCAATTTATTGGCTGGCGAAGAGATTCCGGAAGCTATTGGTCTCACCAGATGGTTCTCCTTGTGCAATTTAGGTAGCCCATAAAATCTTGGTGAAAGAGGATTCATGGGTGTGAGAAAGTATTTCTCTTTATCAGAAAACAAAGCACTGTCTTTAAGGGCTCTCTTTACAGATGATTGAAAAGTGGAAGTGGGATCTTTAGGGATGTCTTCTATATTATTATCACTGAGAAAGGAGGAGCATTTCTCCAAATACAGTTCTCTATCCAATATCACCACACATTGGCCTTTGTCTGCCTTCATCAATATGAGATTATTCTCAGATATGAAGTTTTTGGCCAAAGAGATTTCACACGGTATATATATATTAAAAGTCCCTGTCGTAAAGTACAGTTTCTTTTATTCTGCAATGTCTTTGCACAAAGTCACAACTTCCGATATCAATATTAGTAACTACTTGAAGTTTACCTGTATCTGTATTCAAAGAATAAAAACCTGAAATATTGGTTTTTAGTATAAGAAATGATATTGCATTCACTGTTTGGGGCCCCTTTCCCTTAAGGGTCCCAATTCCTGTCATACTCTGCAAACCCATGCCCATCCCATCATGCCAGACCTTCTATGAATTAGCAGTAATATTAATGAGAAGCAATTATGTTCCATCAGAAACCCACATAAAAAGCTGCAAAAATAAATCCTGCCTTATGAATAATTGTTAAATATATGGAACAATACTAAATAAATCAGTAATAATTGCCAATTTCCTTAGATAAATAATAATAGTTCACAAAATTCACACCAATTTCTTAAATTGCTCATTCTTCATAGCTATCCTGCCCAAAAATTATCAAATTAAGCCAGAATGGGAACATACCTATAATGACTATTTATAGATTTAACTTCTGAGAGATCAATAGAAAACATCTTGCTCCAGTAAAGTCAACTATGAATTCACTGATGAACAAATTCTTTGATTTAGTTCAACCTAGGGATCAAGAAGTATAATCAGGATCATGCATATGGGATGCCAAGGGCTACACGAATAAAATTAAAAATCATTCAGAATGAAAGCCAAACATCCTGCATTCCTTAGATTTAGCAACAATACTACCAAGTGATTGAACTAAATATATTTAAACTAAATTACTCGGATCAAAAGCAATACAATCATTAGTCACATGGTATTGGTATCTTCACCACCAACATGAGCAGTTATCTTTATATGTGAAAGGTAAAATGCTGAACCATTCAACATTGTTATAAATACAGTAAAACCTATTTGAGATGCTCTTCAGTGGGCCTCATCATAAGCAGGATAGCATTTTAATTGGGATATGACAACTTTTTTAATTCTTGCACAATGGAAAACAATAGAGAAGGCCTTTTTAATTTTAAAATAAGAATTTAAAACAAAATGATATAGTTCTACAGTTTACTTTATTTACCACACCTGAATAATGGATATCAGGAGAGTCCCTAGATTACTGTTATGCTTGTAGCCTTCTCATCATATTTCTTTAAGTATTAAAAGCATATTTGGCTAATTTAAAAAATTAACTATTCAAGAAGATTGTTCTCTTCAGTAAGCACTGATATATCTTGCAGAATTGAGCAGCCACCTCTCATATTTTTAATAGAGTGCATGCCTTATTGAGCTAAGTTACCACGAATCTAAATTTCTAGTAACAATATCACTCAATAAAGCCCAAGGATATGTTTTTCTTTCTTATGTAACACTATATTAACTATTAGAAAGAATAGTAGTAATTCCCATCAACAAATTCAGATCAATCAAGAAACAAATTTTGAAACTTATTACTTCAAAAATCATTATTTTATTCATTAGAAACAATAAAATGCGGTATGAGTTACAGAGCAGTTTATAACTGAACAGTTGTATCCTCTATAGGCGTATATTATTTTTTCTCTTTCAGATAGGTCTATAAGTATAAGTAACAAATTTCTGCAAAAACCTGTAAACTCAATGAGAAACAAAAATGAAAAATATTTAATAATGAGTTGATTTCAGCACCGTAGTTTCATACAACCTCAGAGAGATGGATACCTGGGTTCAAGTCCCAGTCAAGACAATCTTTTCCACTTCTGTTTCCAGCTGTATGGCTATCCATGCTAAGATTGATACCTTTCCCTCTTGCCCATTCAAAACTCCCTATTTTAGAATTTATGGCAAGTTCCACTAAATGAGTGGAACTTGTACTAAGTTATTACTTTCCATTCCTAAAATACATACAATTCAACATGTAAATATTCAGAGGTGGTTTCTTACTTCTATTAATGATTTTGTGAAATTTTATTTGATTGCTTTATAATAAGTATTTTTACATATGAGTCAAGTATTTATCAACTGATTTCCATCACTATTTAACAGCAAATACTTCTTATAGTATATACTCCTTTCAATGAGTATCACTCTATAACCTGGATTAGATTCTGGTATGCTCTAATGGAACAAACATGCAATAAGAAAATAGATTACACATACATAGAAAACATTTTCCTTTATGTCATTTGTGCCCTAGATGCCATTGTACGTTTTCATCCTTACCTTTTTAACAGCTTATCATTAAATCTTACAGGTTAAACAAAAATTATTTAAAAAAGTAACATGAAGCAAGCAAAGATGAGTAAGAATCATTCCATAACTTTGGTTAATTCCCTAACAACATTTCCCTTTATATTGTTTTCTAGGGTCAACACTCCTTTTATGAAAGCCTGCAACTAAACCAGGACACTGTTGACAATGTTGATAGGAGTAAGAGACATTCAGGACAGCCTGAACCTGTTGCTGATGCTGCTGCAAAAGGTAGTGGTACTTGGGAGGAACCACTGGCGGAAGCCTCCAAACCAGATACCATGATAAGAACAGGGGAATCATCAGAATCTTCTCCAGATGGTGCTGCTGCAGCAGCTGAACCCATTAGTTCTATCATATATGGTCAGCGAATTGTGCCAAGAGTTGAACCTCCAGCCCAAGAACAACATTTCTTTCCTTCCTTTGCATCCCTGTTTACCCCACCTCCTCCTCCATCACCAGTCCTTAGCTATAGTCATGATTCCAGCATCAACAGACCACGGCATTCTAATGGAGGAGGCAGGAGTCAATACAACCACTATCACAGCAGCCCATACTCTGGATTTGATAGCTATGGGGATGAAGAGGATGATAGTTTTGGTTTGTTCCAAGGATCAGAACATGGGACTCCTAAACCACCACCTCCAGTACTGCAGCCTCCCCGAACCAAACCCAGTTACCAAGCCAGACAACAGTCTTCATCTGCCAATACTGATTCTAAACACCTGGGCTTATTGGGATCAGGCAACTTTGCTGTAATGCGTGGTGGAACATTTTATGATGACAAAGACAAAAGTGAATACCATAATAGCTACAGTTACAGTGACCCATATGGGAATGGGCACGGAGGGCCATCTTATAACTCTGGAAATTACCACAGAGGCTTACCTTCAAATCCCAGACCCAGACCAGGTAGAGATCATTTTGCAGATTTTAGAGACTTTGCAGATATAACAGCACCTAAACCAGCCTTCTCTCAGCTAGTGGTGGTCTATGCTGCCAACCAAAATGGGACAGAGGACAAAAAGACAAACAGTACCAACCAAAACTCTCCTCCAAGAAATATAATAGAAAGGCTTAAACTATTGGATACAGAAGAAGGAAGGGAAGAATCAGAAAGCCAGGTGAGAGCACATGAAATGGAAGATATGGCTCTCTGGGATGGAGAGGGAGGGAGAGAAGATGATACAGATGAGTATATAGGGGGAGATGAAGAAGAGGAAGAAGAAGATGATGGAAATGTACCACCTAGTATCAACATTATACCCAGACCAAACAATATCATTGACAAGTTAAACTTGCTCGACTCAAAACCAGAACTAACAACAGAAGAAGAACCAAAGAAGGAAAAGCAAATGTCTCTTGGCAAAAGGAAACTAACTTTGATGAGAGTAAAAGGGAAATGGGTAAGTGATAAAGCAAAGAGATTATCAAAAGAAGCCGAGCCTCTTTTGGCTCTAAGTTGAAATACAGAAAGTATGGTCTTGAGCAAGCCAATCTGTCCTGCAATTAACTTACTGCCTTCCATGACAACTAAAATATGAGGCCATAATAATTCCCATTAATTTTGGCCAAAACTCCACAAAAGAAGGAGTACAAAAGCAAATGATTCTGAAAAGGGATAACCTTATCTCTTGTTCAGTGGTGTACCTGGATTACAAGAATTTGTTAATGTTCAATGCATTGAGTAACTGAGTATTAATGCTTAGAGCAAAAAAAATCACTCTGCAGCAATAACATCATGCTGCTAATGCTCATGTAAGATACAAGCTTGAAATATTTGTTCCTTAATTTTATTCCTCCCTCTCCATAATTCAAGAACACTGATTCTAAGAGGGTGAACATATTATACTGTAATGAAACTAACAGAGCCAATCTTTACTCAACAGCACATCCTCTTTCCTAATTATTTTGGGAGTAAAAGTATAAAATAGACTTCTCTAATCAAAAAGTAATTTAACTGCCACAAAAATTGAATTATTTTCATGATTTCTTTAAGTATTAAAAGCATATTTGGCTAATTTAAAAAATTAACTATTCAAGAAGATTGTTCTCTTCAGTAAGCACTGATATATCTTGCAGAATTGAGCAGCCACCTCTCATATTTTTAATAGAGTGCATGCCTTATTGAGCTAAGTTACCACGAATCTAAATTTCTAGTAACAATATCACTCAATAAAGCCCAAGGATATGTTTTTCTTTCTTATGTAACACTATATTAACTATTAGAAAGAATAGTAGTAATTCCCATCAACAAATTCAGATCAATCAAGAAACAAATTTTGAAACTTATTACTTCAAAAATCATTATTTTATTCATTAGAAACAATAAAATGCGGTATGAGTTACAGAGCAGTTTATAACTGAACAGTTGTATCCTCTATAGGCGTATATTATTTTTTCTCTTTCAGATAGGTCTATAAGTATAAGTAACAAATTTCTGCAAAAACCTGTAAACTCAATGAGAAACAAAAATGAAAAATATTTAATAATGAGTTGATTTCAGCACCGTAGTTTCATACAACCTCAGAGAGATGGATACCTGGGTTCAAGTCCCAGTCAAGACAATCTTTTCCACTTCTGTTTCCAGCTGTATGGCTATCCATGCTAAGATTGATACCTTTCCCTCTTGCCCATTCAAAACTCCCTATTTTAGAATTTATGGCAAGTTCCACTAAATGAGTGGAACTTGTACTAAGTTATTACTTTCCATTCCTAAAATACATACAATTCAACATGTAAATATTCAGAGGTGGTTTCTTACTTCTATTAATGATTTTGTGAAATTTTATTTGATTGCTTTATAATAAGTATTTTTACATATGAGTCAAGTATTTATCAACTGATTTNAATTATATATATAAACAAACCAACTAAATTATTTTCATATCTGTTACACAATTACTGAACAAAAATATATTTTTTGGCAGAATGTCTAAATCATGAATTTGAAAAGAGAGAGGATGCTTGTAATGTTGTTAAATTGTTTATTGTTGATTTTTATTTCTTTTGTAGATAAGATTTTCTATTTCTATCAAGTAATGTGAAAACTCATGGTGTCAATCAATTTGTAAATAAAATGTTTTAGTTTTATGATGCTTCAATTTATGAATGACAAGTAAGAGTAGATACTTCATATTTAAGAGAAAATAAACATTGTAAGTCTGTAAAAATACATTTTTCATTTACTGGATTATTTCAAAGGTTACATAAATAAAGCTGTCAACATACATCAATATCAACATACGCCAAAAATTCATCTCACCCTATTACTCTTATAATATCATATGATGGAAAGTACAGGAAGCAAAAATTACTGTGGTTTTAGATTAAATTTCTCAGCCTATTATTAAAAAAGAAGTAGCAAATTATTTATACCTGAATTAAATCCTATATCCTTTGATGATGCACATTGAAAAAAGTAGTTAAATGTGATATTCTTGAGGTAAATCCATCAGTTACCACATATTTAAAAATAAAAGGCTCCAAACTGCAGAAAATGCACCCATCGATATCTTGGTTACTTTTTAATTAGTCCCATTAGAGTTTTGATCATGACCCCAATTCCATCATATACCTCATGGAATTTTCCATCATACATGAATGCAGGTGAGGTGACAATAAGATTCTTCTTGTCAACAGATGCTTCATTGACATGCTGAAAATAAAAATAAAATTATTGCAACTATGAAGTAAGAAAGTAAAACAGGGAAGGCAATGATTGTTTTACATTGTGCACATATAGAAAAACATGAAATAAACTCCAAAAATCACAGAATTTTAATCAAATTATTGATTTATTAACTTAATTAACTGTAATTTTGACTATCAAATTATTATTACTCTATAATTTTGTAGTCAAAATTACAGTTAATTATAAGAATAAATAACACAATCAATGTCTTTTAGCTTTGATGGAAATATAACTCCGCTTTCGTATTTTTCTCTTCATGTACCATGCAGCAAATAAAATGTTCCTTGTAAACTTAAAACAAAAATAAAAAAGTGATAATCATACTTCAGGAAATATTGGAGGAGAGGAAGATAATTGTAGTCAATGTTTATGCACTATTAAATATTAAGCCCAAAAAAAAGACTTTTACCTTACTTAGTTGATTTCTAACTTTGGAAATCAAAGTAGGAGTAATTTTACTCTCTTTAACAACTACTACGCCCAAAAGGTACAAACAGATAACCTGCAGCTGGCAGTACCAAAAAATGTTATGAAAAGAAAAATAATTCATCCAAATTGAAAACTGTATCCAACAAAAAAACAGTAACAAGTTTTCATGATTTAACCCTTATAGTGCCAGCGGGCCGATCTATTGGCCCATGGGGTATGTGCGAAGAATGCCACAGGCCGATCTATCGGCCCAGTGTTTTTACTCTCACGCCTTTTCTTTTTTTGTGCATCACAAAGCTTTTGTAGGCATATTTTTAGTATCTGTCATACTTTCTTATCAATACTGACTAATTTTCATTATGAAAATTAATTATATGTTTGTTTTTTGGCTAGTAGAGCATAAGGTGTTTTCTGCACTGTATCGTAACTTTTGCTGCGTAGCGATGTCATATCTACTTAATTTGACCTTGTCTCATCCATCTTTGTATTACTATCAAACTCGTTTCTCTTTTCGTATACACTTTTCCGATGACTCACAGGATTATTTATCTCAATGAATATAAAACATTTGATCTTTGCTGTAACACGAGCTTTCTTCATAGTACCCATTTGTGGAGCCTTTTTTTAGCGTAGGCATTGTCTACGTAAGCTGATGTTGTATCATTGGTCTTTGTACTACTTTTGAGCTCGTCCCTCTTGTAAACACCTTTCCGATTACTCACATGATTTTTTATTTCAATGGAAATGAAATATTGTATAATTGCTGCGACATGGACTTTCAGGGGCGATGGCAGTTGCCCTTTTGGTGTTGCTTTGGAAAGACTGCAGTGAGTTCTCTTCTTCGATAAGTGTTTTTAGGTTTTAGGCTTTTATAATTCTGCAAAAGATTGCTAGTAAATAAAAGGTAAGATATTTTCTTTAAAAAATATAACTTTTTTCATAATTCCACAATCTTTCTACGATCTTCACCCAATCCTTTACATATTAGAGTACGTAAATTATGCAATTTGTAACTTTTATCTCTAGGATATTTTAAATCCTGAAAGCAATAATGGAAAATCATTTAAAAAATGAGAATATTGAAAGTGTGCTATTTGAATCATCTGACAATGACAGCGAGTTTTCATTGGACACCGATGATGAAGATATTAGTTCATCGGAGAGTGATGACTCAATTATCCGTCCTGGAGGACTTCCTTCGGCAAAGAAGCAAAGGATATCTTCCTCCCAGAGTTCCCTGTCTGAAAATTTGGATAGAGGAGGAGAAGTAGCTGACTCCGGAGAAGATGTTTAGGAGGAAGTATTTGAGAACAATGATAACCCTCCCAAATCCCATTGTGAGTATCAAGAACTACCAGGACCAAAGCATGCACCTCCTCCTACTGCTGCACCGATTATCTACTTTTATTTATTTTTTACTGATGCTCTTTAGAAAACACTGGTGAAAGAAACAAATGCTTATGCAAATAATTTTCAAATGCCATGTCAAAATCTATCTCCAGAATCTCATTCACTTAAATGGAGGAATACAACAACAGATACAATTCATTGTAGATATTTTCAAAATAATGTCAAAGAAAAGGTTATCATATTTTCATGGATAATTTTTTTATGTCTGTTCCACTGGCAAAGGACTTTTATGAGCTAGGTTGTTACGTTACTGGTACCATTCGTAGAAGTAGGAAATTCTTACCAAATAACTGACACAACAATTGGCTGTAGGAGTGAGAGGTATTTCCGCCAAGTTCCTATTCTCGCTACTGGCATGCGGGAGAAGTCACAGCGTTTTCCAGTAATACTATTATCCACCAAATCGAAAGCAGAAAATAGTAAACACTCAAGAAAACGTAGAAGTCAGAATAGAGAGGTAGTGAAACCATCAATTATACAATCGTATAATGAATACATGGGTGGAATAGACACATCAGATATGATGTTGTACACATACCTTGATGAGAGACGGACTGTGAAATACTGGAAAAAAATGTGTTTCAACATATTTTCGCGAATGATACTCAATAGTTATATAATTTACAAAGAAAACCTCCCCTCTGTGAAAAGCCCTATGTCTCGTTTGAATTTCACTATTAGTACTGTTGAAGATCTTGGGAATGAATAGCTCCCAGAGAAAAATAATAAATGTGGAAAATCGGAGGAACATGTGGGACAACACAAGAAGCCATTAAAAAAATTACCTAGAAGAAAGGAGGACTGTTGTGTGTGCAGCGAAAGGTGTGAAACAGGGAAAGGGAAGAGAAGAAGCCGTATAGTCAGTTGTAAATGTGAAAAAGGTCTACATGGTGCATGTTATCCTAAACATAAGTGCGAGAGTTAAATTGTGAGTGGAACATTTAGGTAAATTCATTGTAGATATTTTCAAATAATGTCAAAAGCATTAAAATTTGTTCATGTGCTAACAAATAATAGTAAAAACTAATTATGTAAAAATTAATAATGTCAAAAAATTTTTAAGAACAAATTTTGTAATCTGAATGTAAAAGTTTAAATTTTTTTAAAATAAATTTTAAAATTTACATTTTTTTCCTAAATGTATAGAAGAGATAACAACATAAATGAACCTTTTTGTCATACATGCAAGTATCAAGAGTGTATAAAAAAAAACTGGCTTAAACAAATAAATAGTAGGCTTAATATAAATTTTTGAATACAAACACAAATTCGTCAAAAAAGCCCTGGCATATTTCATGTATACCAGGCCAAAGAGGCTGGCACTAAAAGGGTTAAATGGCCCGTAATGTTTCCTTGATGATAAAAAAACAACATCTGAATCTTACGCTATGTTTCTGGATAAAGAATAAAATATATGATTGCAATAAATCATTCAAATATGCTACTCATTTAAAAACCATAAACTCACCTTCATTTCTACTTTAGCACCCATCTTTGTTGCAGCTTCTATAGCTCCAGCATGAGGCCACTTCCCACTACCATCATCTGCATTAAATATAATACATGCTGGTAAGATAAAATTATACATTGAAAATTTTGACATAGCAAATAACTTTTCACAAAGGGTATACCTGTTTTTCCAAGGGTGATTGTGACACCAGGTATTGCTTTTGCAGCAAGAATAGGAGCAATACAGCACAGAGCAATTGGCTTCTTAGCAGAATGAAAATCTTTCAAAACGTGATTAACTTCTGAATTCAATTTACAAGAATCACCATTCACAGCAAAGTCACTCCTGAAAAAAAAACAAGAAACACCTAATGATAAAAGTATAAATATTGAATCTTTTCTATATTTGCCTTCACCTTTTCTGACAATGAAGTTCTTCTAATAAGAAGTCTTAATAACAATCTAAACATCACATTCTCAGAACCTCAGTTCACCTTGGTAACTGTATTCTTATTAATATTCTCAAATAAAGCTTGCTAAGTGAGTATTCATATTAATAATCTTACGAGGCAACAGCACTGAAACTTGCCCTTCTTGCACTTCATTTTGGTCATTACTCCTATATATTTATACCTATATATTTTGCCCTTTTCCCCAGTTTTCATTGTAACTTTAACTTTTCATTTACTAGTCCATAACTGATGATTATTTATGTTTACCCTTAATTGAAATGATGTCATTATCCTCCAATACCCAGGACTTAGGATGGTCCAATTTGCACCATCTAACTCCAGCAGCTAAATTCCCAGAATTTGAAATCTTTCATTAGCTTCCACTCTTCCACCATACTTTCTGTATCACTTTTAACCTTAATAGGGCTGATAATTTTATTGTGCATTAATTGTACCAAATGATCAATTTTTCTAAGCAAAAAATACTTTTAAAAGTCCATCTACATAAAATGTGTAGGTATCAATTATTATTTCCTAGCCTCACCAAGCAAGCATCTCCACTGCTCACTAAGATCTTTGCTATACCTCTGTCATATAAATTGATGTAATCAGAAACAACCAAGTAAAGACCGATTTAACAGTTACAATTAAGAAAAATAATTAAAAAATCTTCATTCTTTCACTAATGGAGACTCATGCATCATGGTTTGGAGAATTCAATACTGCTACATTATGTAAAGACACCTTTCAATTAAAATGGCACTATAAGTCAAAGATGTTCCTTCTAGAGAAGTACTAAGTCAAAAGTTAGTCCCGTTCTGGGGAAGCCAGCAGAATAGCTCATTTCTTCTGGCATAGCTCTAGTTTCAATAACCTGCTCCTTCTGCTTAGCTAATAGAATTGAATACTCCTCTTCACATGCATTATTCCACCAAAAGATAGCACACTCATCATATTAAAACTGTACTTGCCTGAATCGTCAATATAGTTGATGGTTGAAATTAATGAAAATAAAACAAATGTACCATTCAATTTTATTAAATTCACTACCAGAGCCAGAATTGGCAGAAAATGGAATCTGATCAATCGTTAAGTTCGTAAGAATGTAAGCAATGTGTGTACACTGCCTTCTCTAACTCATCTAGACAACAATCATAAAAATAACATCAACCCACAGCAATCACATGAACAGACCCATCAATCCCAAGGGACAGACAGCTATTTTTCATTCATTAATGAGTACAGAATAAAGACTGAATGCTTTAACAATCTTTTAACAGAAAAACATATGAAATTGGGGGTGACATGTTTTGGAAAAAGCCGAGAAACTAATTGGTTATCTATTGCATTTGACACTCACTTAATAGTTTACCTCAGATACTAATGAATATATAATGATCCAATGAAAAATACAAAGTACTGTTTATTGTGGGTTTTTGGAACACAAAGTTAGACCAGAATACTAATATGAACACTTGAAGATTCTAAGCTGTTCAAGCAATGTAATCTACAAAAGAAATATCTTAAGAAGTAACATTCTTTGTAAGGGTTTGAATATGAATTTTGAATCTGATGGCATCTGTAAAATATGAAGAAAGGTTGTAAGAAAGGATTTTTCAAAATCAAAAGGATGTGGATGTGAGTAAAAATACTCAATAAAGTATCCTGTAAGTAGATCACAACCAAGTTCTAATCCTTACAGAGAATGCAGCAATGTACTGCAGTCTTGAGCACGGTTTCACTTATTATTCTAATTTAAAACTTTGTTTATGAACTTTTAGACAATTTAAGAATGAAGAATCTCATATTCTAGCATTGACATTATATTCTTCCAGTAATTAGCTGCTTGTAGTACCTCTTCATACATTATTCTATTACTATATTAATAACTAACTGGTAACTGGTTCAGCAAACTCAAAAAATTCTAAGAACAGGTAGTACACACTGGTGCAAAGTGGCTGAATCCCATTACAACCCATTCAAACCATGACTTATGAGAAGGACCTTCATTAATTAGATAAATTTATATTTTTTTCGCTTTTTCAGGATGGTGTAAAGCATATACTGCTAGCAAAATCATTTCTACAATACAATAAATAACAATGAAACCATGCATTCATAGCCCTAACTAAAATTTTGTAACTATGGGTGAGTTTCTTAAGTTTTGCTGATGTCTGCCTAAACCAAGCATAAGATGATTTACTTACATTCTTACATTAAATATGCTTCTAATCTCACTGCAATGTTATTAGTAACACTGATATAGTCCTCATCACCAAAACCATCAAATATTAAATCAAATGTTAGCATATATATGTAAATGATATCGATGTAAGCATAAGGATTACCAACTCACAGATTTTTTGCGGCACCAAATCCTCCAGGAAAAACAACAGCATCTACATTGGCAGCTTTCAGCTCACTTAATGGTTTAATATTTCCTCGAGCAATGCGAGCAGATTCTACCATTACATTTCTGTTTTCACCTTCAGACTGAACTCCCTAAAAAAAATATTGAAGCTGCTCACCACATAAAACTTTCTCCTAAGGACCCTATTTAAAATCTACAAAATTTTCCAAATAATTGGAAGCAAAGAAAGACATGGTGTAAAAACAGATTCTCAACAAAGTATCAGTACACCAAAATTTTACTTTCACTTAGTATTTAGTGAAACAAATTTGATTTCATTATATGCTCACTCTTCTCAACAGAATTGATATTTCTCTTAAATCTTCAACTATCAATACACACCACTTTTTTTACAGGTAGTAAGGATGGGTAATCTCATCCATCTCCTTAATAATTCCAATACAACACATAACGAAACAAAAACCAGAACTTCAGAGTTGGTTCTCTAAGGCTCTGACTTTGAGCCTGTTGTTATTTTAAGAGGTCTGAGTCTACTTTTTAACATTCAAAAATTTCACCATTCAACAAGTTTCTAAAAAGCAACCTAAAATTGGCTAAACAGAGAAGCTTTGAATGCAATAAAAATCAATAACACAAACTAAATAAAATAATAGCATGTTCAATTAAAACAATTTAAATATAACTTTCAAGGTTCAAATGGACTCTCTCTTAATTCTATTCCTGTAAATGGAGAAGAAAAATTCTTGTACAGTGAATTTCTGGCCTTAGAACTGATAGGACAACAGATACTATGAAGCTGATGGAACATTAATAACTAAATAAATACTGACATGATATGATATTATAAGTCATTTCAATATTTTCCCATAATGAGTGAATGTCAAAAGTATTTTCTGATAGGAGTCAGAGAAGGTAAATTCACTCATCTTAAGAACCAAGCTGGTAACACATTCATCTTCATTGAAAGCAGTCCCAGGTTTAGTTCATGGTAGGGTAGGTATAAAAATGGTTCAAAATGACTTAATTCTATCATACCCAGAATCCAATCCCCACATTTGTGTAGTATTAGCCATAAAAATTCAAAAGCCTCTGAGTTGACCAAATATGACCATCAATTTTATAACATTTCTGTCAACAAAACAACTAAACTAGTGTTTGAAATGTCTTAATTTTAAGTTCTTGGAATTTCTTGAAACTTCCCTTAATGTCATAAAAATGTATTTATAATAAACCACAGACCAAACAATACAATATAACAAAGAAAGATGAATAGTGAACTAAAGAACATGTTAATATTATAACATAGAACAACTATATATAAAATAATCATTTAGAGTAATTATTTACTTTCATTATAAGATTTAAAGATTAAAGATTATCATTGAGGAACTCATGAGCTGTGCAGTAAGCCTTTCATTCACTTTAATAATCTTTTAACCTGAATTTTTAAAAGGTGGGGGGTAAAAGATTAAATGACCACTGGAAGTTCAGTGCAGATTAAGGATTATAAGATAATATTTATCTTCAGTCATTCTTTTCTTCAGACAAAAAGGAAACACCGATACACTTCTAGCAAAAGTTATAAAGCAGTTAAATCTTAAATATGAGAAAAATAGTTTATCTCACCTTCACATGATCAACAACATGCATTTGTTTTACATCAGGTGCATAACAAATAGGCTCTGCTCCTTCTCGAGTCAAATGAGAAAGAGTGGCACATGCTTCATGAATTTCTGTTCCATCATAAACTCCACTGCCAGACAGTACCTTTAAAGAAGAAGAATTAAAAGGAACAATATTTGGTCCAAACTTGAAGAAAAACAAGTGTAGCATCTTTTATTAATAACAAATAACTTTTTATAAAGTTTTCTTGGACACGTTTAACACTTAATTTGAATATATCTTCTCTTATCTTATAAATCTCAGAAAGATAACAAATTTGGGTTCACTATTGAAAGAAACATTTCCTGAAATATGTAAGCATGATATCACAGGGGTTATCTATCCAAGAATTAGTAAGCTGCAGCTCTCTAAAACATCCTCCCTTATGCCAAACACTTTGTTCCCTCACAACTTCTAAGAGTAAAACTTATCACCAATTGCCTCAGAAAACTCAGAGAAGTTCCTCCTCAATGATTTCTTCCATTACAAATTTAAGCTGACTATTATTCCTTACAGGGTTTCAAAATTTAATTTTTTACCTCTTTTTGTAAAAACTTTTTATACAATTTGCTGTTTATTAGCCTCTCTAAGTCCTGCTTGTGCTAATGTTGAGTACATTTTCTTTTTAACAATCTCTAGTAGCACCTAAATTACTTCCAATCTCCTCTTCTCCCCAGCTCCAAAAGCCCACTTCACAGAGAGACAAAAATAAATCTTTCTGATTTCTCTTCTTTATCATCAATCTCAAAAATAATACATACTAAAATTGAATTTTGACCATTGCTATTATTACTTCTTAAGGTTACATCAAAACAGCAAGATCTACAAACCAATAAAACCCAAATTTGAATGTGTTTTCAAATCGTTGTTTTCTTTTTAGAATTTAACCATTTATTACTAACCCTTTTATATAAAACCCATAACTCTAAAACTGTCTGAAACAGTATTACTCCTCACCAGCACGCCCCAACACTTCACCTCATAGTACCAACTCTTAACTCCTTTCTTCCTTAGCCATCAAATCGGTGTTAGATTAATATTTCAAAAAACTGAAACGCTTTGCTATCTTTTCTATAAAATTATGTTAACAACACAGCCTAGAACATCTTTCAGCCAATCAAAACTACAGATTAACCAAAAAGAAACTTCAGAACGGTATATGTAAGAACGAAAAATATCTCATTAAAAGTTACACATTAAAAATATGGTAAATTGTGAAGCAAACAAGAAGGTTAAAATGAGAGATAGGTAAATATTTGATAGAGCTATGATTTTTTTCACTGGTGTACCTCTATCAAATATTTACCTGAGAGATATGCTTATGAGTATATAAATGACTTGAGAAACACTTCATGGAAATAAATGTAACTTAGTGGTGGAGGAGCAATAAATAATCAGCACATTCTTACCTTTCTTTCGAATTCTTAACCACTTAATACATTATAAAAAGTGTAGCCTGCAATTTCAGGCCATTCAATTGTAAACAAAACATAACATATTAAATGAAGATGATCTAAAAGCTTACTGTCAATTCTTTAAGATACATTTAGCATGGATAGACTTTGGAAATACGAAGAATAGAATATCTAAAATTAAATATAACTGGAGACTCATATGTTCAAATGAATGTTCACTAAATCACAAAATAATATCAAATAATGTTTATAGATCATGCTATGAACGTTCGCCGGTTTCATAAAAACTTCAGATACAACATTACAAAATTGATTTCCAGAAACTTACCACTGCTACTTTAGGACTTGAAGACATCGATTTTATTCCATAACATGCCACACGGTAACCAGCATCCAATCGTTTCGCAAACATTGCAGAGATCATTTTTCATTTAATTCACAGAGACCTAGCAGAAGAGACAGACGTCAGACCCGTAGGTGGATGGGGACCATGGGGAGATCCTTGAAGCTCGCGAAAAACAAATGAATTTCGGCCAGGCGACTTTGATTGAAATAATTATTTAAAAAATGAAGTAAAAGTGCGAATTGAAGTAAATAAATCTCTATAAGGTTTTAAAACTGTTTCCCTTTTTACACCATTCATAGGAATCCTAATCGTTGCATGCTCTTAAGTTCGGCCGTAGTTATTCAAATGTTTCTAGTAATATCATGTGATCCGTTCGCAGAAGACATATTGTCACAGATAATATTCATATCATCAGAATGGGTGCAGCTGCAATTCCCTTGATAGTAGTTACCTTGTTTTGGGCTGTTATCGGTATAGTTTTACCATTTGTCATTCCAAAAGGCCCGAATAGGGGGTATGTATTTTGTAGAATCCTCCATATAATGATCTCCGTAAGGAAACTAACCTCAACATTTCTTTCTAGAATACTGCAGGTGGTTTTAGTGTTAACGGCCTCTTGCTGCTGGATATTGTAAGTAGAATATATTCTTAACTGAATTAAAATGTAATTATCGTTCATATGAAAGTTTTAATTATTACACAATCGTATCTGGTTATCTGTGATCGAGCACTTACCTTAGTATGTCACGTAGCGATTACTTACCATTCCCTTGGTACTTACGGCTTACTTTTCAATTTCCTCGAAAGTATCGAAGAATGCATATAATTGTATATCTTTTTAAACCTCTATTCATGGATAATGTCTTAAAGATGTATTTAGTTTAATTAAGGTCAGTTACACCTGAATTTATTTTCAGCTGGCTTTGTTGCTATCTTGCGCAAATGAATCCACTCATCGGTCCTAAGCTGTCTAATCACACTCTTTTACTGATGGCAAAAAACTGGGTAAGTTTGCTTTCAACGAAAATAAATTTTCAATTTGATAGGATTGTTTTCAATATCTTTTAGAATCTGATATGCTTCAAATATCCGAATTCCTGACTGAATAAGCATAAGGAATGTCCAATGCAAATTTTATAGTTAATTAATTTTTTCTTTTGCAGGGAAACGGAGTAGAGGACTTGTGAAGATGGTATATTCAACCTGCACGGTAGAATTCGATCACATTCCATGTGTTCATATTGTAAATTTGTTCAAAACAGTTTTATATTAAGTTTGTGATCCAAGTGTGTGAATTGTTACATAGATGTACTATAATTAGGGATATTGGTGGGGATAATTTGTAAATAGGGATATTTATTGTATCCTAATTTGTTTGCATTGTAACTGCAGAGTAATTTTTGGTGTCTCATCACATAGCCTCTTTTCAAAACATTTAATTTTAATGCCACATGCTAACGTCTTTGTGAAACTCATATGTTCTATTTATAGCCGTTTTCATGTTTACTCAATATTATTTAGCAAAAATCATTCGAGACTTGGAAGACATTACCCACATCTTCACATAATGTATTGTATATTTCGATTGTAAATCTTTCGTAAATGATTGCCTAGTTGGCATAAAAATAAATTTCAAAATAATGTCTTTGTATGACTTGAATCACCGCTTGGCCTTTGGATTCCCAGTGCGAATTTTTTCTTATTTTTGTCACCGAATTACGAGTAATACGGATCATACGGATAATAATAGTCGTGGGGCATAGAACGTTCATCCGATCTTTGATAACTAATAAGCTGTCACTAATGATTACAAAACTTATGTATCTGTGTATCCAGTAATTATTACAATATCCAGTGAAGAAATCGCGCGTGCATTAATCACATGTAAGCTTTATATTTGTGGTATACCCTTTTAACTTTCATTCGAGTTTATTGATGTATAAACGGGAAATTATGTAAAGGTGAAAATGTTAATACTTTGTAATGTGTGAAAAATAATTAAAAGAATACTTAGTGACATCTATCGAGGATAAGTGTCATTTAATTAAAAACTAAATTACTTCGTGAATCGTCCTTCGGAAGTAGTTAGCACCTTCAAAATACGTGTTAACAAGGAAAAAGGAAGAAAATAATGCGAGCTAGTAAACTAGCTTATATATAACTATAGTTATCTACTCAGGTTTAGATAGTCGTTTGGGTGCGGGGATTTCCTTCAATTCAAAAAGCTTATGACTCGAAACAGATTTATATTGGAGTTCCACGATTTTACGAAAACCCTAAAAGTACCCTAACGACGAATGTTGCTTTAAGATTTTCTGCTGTCAACTGATCTACGAGCTATTTGGAACCTAGAGCCATTTTTGCTGCTTGCAGTGCTAATAATTTTATTCGAAATAGAGCTTACTTGACCTTTTTTGTTTATAGTGTCAAAATGTACGAGATCAGAATATTTTGATGAGCATCTGCCAACAGGTGACAATATTAAATTCACCAAAAAATTTAGCATTTCGAGTGAACCGTAACGGCTAGGGTAAGCAAAGGGGAAAATTGCGATTTGAAGCACTCGAAGTATTCATAAAGGACCGAAGAGAAAGGATTCGTGATTTTGTTGAAACTGAGTAACCTTGATTGTATTTTTTTCTTAACTAATAGCGTTTCTTCCTATCATAGCCAGGACAATTTACTCAAGGGCTCGACCTTGCAAAAGGTCATGTAGTTCTAACATGTTGATAGGACCTATGTCATTTGCAAGAAACCTTTGCAGCTTCGAAAGGCCTGTACGGGCTACGCAATACCCAAAAATAAAGCGAAGTTTTGCCCATTTCTGTTTTTGCTCAAAATCTCCTGAAGTTGTCCTAGAGAAAACATGCAATCCTTTTTTTAAGTAAATAAAATTTGCTTCTTCTCAAATTAAGTTCCGTATGTCCAGACATTTCTGAGGAACAGTCCTTAAAGCTCTAAATAGCTGTCTCTCGGAGTTTTTTTTTCTTGAAATATCAAATTATTGCAATATTTTCAAGAAGGGAAAGATTTTCGGTTTGGCCATATATGTAGTGTAGTATCTGGAAAAGTCCCACTAGGAAATAAGCACGCCCGTAACCCCAATAGATCCCTCGAAACTGGCATTAAACAAAAATTTCGCAAAAATAGATTCTTATATATAAAATTCAATGTTAACAGATGCAGCATGCTGACCGGATGTGTGCGCGTTTTTAAGGCAACATAACATCCTAGTAATTGTATTTGAATCTTATGGGAAAATCGAGGAAGAAAAATAGTAATTGCAACCAAAAAAATTGACTTTAAAGACCAAATCAAGAATTAAATTATCCCAAAAATTATATCAAATATGGTCTTGCGGCCGAAGCCGACAAATCAGTCTTACATATTTCAGGTTTGAAAACTCTGCACATAATGTGTATGTTAAAACGCTTGATATTGTAATAGTCTTTCGGAGATGCAGATAGGCAGGAGAAATGGCGATCGGCCAGGAAAGAAAGGTGATCGGCGGAAGGGGATTTCGCTAATCACCGTTGCAATGTGATACATCCGCAAGGAGAATAAATCCCGTAAACGATCATATTCGTACTGATACGGTGTATAAACGAAGCAGCTTCACTGCAGCGGGGTCAGCCGTGGGATCATTTCCCAGGGATTTGCCTATACGTAGGCATTTCCCAACGTCTTAAAAATGGACGACGTTATGCTGCAAATATTCGCCATACAGTTTTGAGCACAACAAACATCAGTTTTGTAGACATTAAACTTATTGGTTATAAATAGACTTTGCATGTGTTGTGTTATTATTATCATCATAATATCATTTTCACCGAAATAAGGTATCTTATTTAAAACAAAGAGTAGAGATAAATCTTCTGGCTTATAGGTGTTATCAGACGCTCTCAAATATTTCCCTCGAAAATGGCGTAGAACTGAACCTTCGCAGAAAAAGATTTGAGAAAAACCTATGTAAACGCTTCACATAGAAATTAGTCCATTTTTTCGTTACAAAAAGATGTTATTACGATAATTAATATTTGCATCTTAAAAAGTAATCTACTACATATTATTTTATTTAATTAGACGGTTTTTGGCTCTGAGAAATCCTCGGTGACTCCCTCAGGGGAGAGCTCCTCCACTCGTTCTGCAAAGATAGCAGCGGGGTCGTCTTCGTCGTCGGAATCGTAAAGATAAACAGATGGAACGTTCTGGCATAAGTTGCTACGTTAAAATGTATATAGTGGTGAGCATCCAGCTTTGCGGCTGTTCCATAACCACTGCATGCTTTTCTGCATGTACAGAATGTCATGCGAAGATTTGTGGAGGAGGATCTTGGCGAGAGAGACTGGAATATTCTATTATCAATTCTATTCCTTGATTGTCGATCTTTCACCCCATATCTCTATGGTTTATTAGCCACAACTACTTCTGAAGTCAGAGGTAAGTTCTATAAGAATGGCTTGCTGCCTCTTTCTCTGAAGGCAAGCAAGCAAGGTTAACAGTTGTGTTGGTTGCCGACTTTATAAAAGTCGATAGCGGAGTCTAAGTGTCCTTAATATCACCCCCATAAAGAGTTACGAAGCATTCCTCCACAACTTTGGCTATGATCTCATGACTGGAATCTGGCTGCAGGAAAAAAGCAGCCAGTTCAATGAGATGGAAATTTTTCTGGAAGACGCTGGCCTACTTTGATTTTCCTTGCCCGAGAAAGGCAGAGGTGGTGTCGTACCCGCTGAAAACATTAGAAAAAGAACTGTTTATTGCAGGAGAGTTCTTTTCTGATACCTTTTTCTATTATAGGCAACTGTAGATCCTACTATAGCAATTTTGTGACTAGATTTAGCGACGTTTTTCTCCATAGTGACTTCTGTCCTGTTTTAATGACATCCGTCACATTTTCCCTTTGTGGAATGTTTTTAAGTTTTGTTTAGTCAGCGAGAAAGAATCACGTATGAGTACGTTTTAACCCTCTAACAACCTTACCACAAGGCGTTCATAACTCTCTAATAATTACCCTAGCTGGTGGTAATTCTAGGAGTGGTTAAAAGTTTTATAGTACCTGTCCCAAAGTATTAAAGTGAGCTAATTTGGCTCCATTAAAATATATCATGATACCAACAAAGTCAAAGACAGTAAGAAGAGGCTCATGAATAGCCAAGTGGGCAGCACGTTGACCTTCGGTGAAAGCGGTCCACGGTTCGATTCCCGGTGGGAGCCCATGTGCGAAATGACCTCAGCTGTCGAAGCACTATTAGCAATACTACTAGTAAAACTATTAGTAATACTATTACTACGACAGTGAGAAGATAATTTAAGAACTTAACACAGGCTTTCTGAGAAAAATGCTGTATACTATACGTAACGTGTTTGACTTTTGTAAAATCAAAATAACATCGCATTTTTTTAATAAATGCTTTTTAATAAGACCTTCCCCTATCATCTGTTGGCGATATAACCAAATCAATGATATTGGAAACAACACATGGAGTTTTTTGTGTAAGGTTATACTAGAACTGATACCAAGACGCTTACCAACAGAGAAATCCAGATTATATTGTAAACAATGATATGATGTAAAAAAAAGGAGAAATGAATTTTAAACCTCTAATGATATGATGCATTTCAAAAAATGTTTGAACAAGATAAGAGAGATAATGTAAAATTCAATGAACCGCCATTAAAATTGTAGTTAAGCTAATATTAAAACCGTCATCGAATATAGAGTATCTTTATCTTTCCTCAGTATATATTGCCCAACAATCTTATGAAAAATATTTTCACCTATCGCAAAAGGTGATAGTGTTAAAAGATGCTAGTTCTGGCAAAGCTTTGGCTTTCTTCATCAAATTTTATCATTTTTCCAAAAATAAATAATATTTTACGTACAAAATAAGATTTTTGATCACACCAAATGAGCCTTATCCCGACCTCGTTCTGTTATTCTTCTCAAATTTAATTTGTTAAAGAAATGAACTGTCATGGCGATAAAAACGAACTTAACGTGAATGTAATTCTTATAGAGAGCCTTTAAAATATACAGGCTGCGATCGGAACGATTTCCAAGATAAATTGGGAACTAAACCATGGGATAAAAAATTGGGAATAATGTGTTACTGACCCATTGTAAAAGATTGCCCGAACTACCTCAGCTTTATATTTTCTTTCGTGACACATTTCAATTTCTGCTTCGCTGCAGTTAACTGAACTCAGGGAATTATCCTCGTTTGGTTAAGTGTAAGCTGACATCAACAAGAAATTTCAATTATTAGAAATTTTATTATTACTTCTAGAATGTATTTGAAACACGAATTCTTTAGTAACAATGAGCATGATACAGATGTCTTATCTCGTAGAACTATGAGGGAATGGTCACTGTTCTCTCCGCTTATACCTTTGAATATCCATTGCGTGCCCCGTAACAGATGAAGTAACACGAAACGGTGAATTGAAACTTTTCTAAAGTATTTCAATACTTTGGGCATAGGAACAAGCATTATGCGAGAATTCTTTGAGAAAACGTCAATCCACGGAGTAAAATTCGTAGCCGAGAAAGAACGCAGCATAGTGGAAAGGTATTAAATGTGTTATCACGGATACGTAAAACTAAAAACAAATTTGTTTATAATAAGTTTAAGAGGATTTAATAAACGCCGTACAGAATTCATTCTGGCGAATCTTTTGTAGCAAAATAAATTGCAAACGGAGAGTAATTAAACGGATATATCTATCTATATAACGAATCTTCAGGATCCAATGAGTGGCGGTTACTCATGCAAAACCTTTTATGAGATGCAAATTATTTCCTGTTTATTTGAAACGCTTAAACAATATCTCTCCTCGTGTATCTGAACCTTGTATCCCCTTACCAATGTACTAACATAAAGTAAGAAATTTTTTTCTGTATAATAACCACTTTATCTACATATAGGTATACCCTACAAGCCGCGTTTCTATGTTTAACAGGGAATTACTGCATTATATTTTATATCTTTTACATCTTTTCCACGATTTCGGTTTTGTACTACCTTTTCTATGATTTTCCATAAAACGTATTTCTCCTCGTTCATGCGTATTGGTACAATCTTTCACCACACCGATTTCATGACAAAGATATTTCCTGGTTTCGTTGCGTATCGTAGAAAAAATCGACATTGCCTTCAACTTTTTCAAATAGAAAGAAGATTAACTTCAAGGAGTAACATGAATGAAAAATAGCGACATTACCAGGACTCGAACCCAGGTATCTCATCTTCCGGGCGTACTCTTCGTTTATCTCATATCCAGGCCACAACCAAAGATTATTTTTCATTTATCGTCTCCTTGCTGTGTTCATTCACTTCTGAGGAAGCTGAATGGAGTGTCGGTGTAGCATCGTAGTTTTTCTAAATAACGCTGCGAACATAAAAAATTTCTTCACTATCAGTAAAATATTATTTACATTACGTTTTGTACTACGTTTTAACAGCGACTTAATCAAATATGATTCTTCTCATTTCATAACTGTGAACATCAGGTTATTTAAACTTTTTTACGTTGTCTTTTCGAGCAGTACGTTTATTGCTACAATAATTGCGTGATTGTTATAATTTTGAGGTTTTTTATATGGTTGTATCGTAAAAATTCTATTTTCGGGATTCTTTCAGACCTCTAAGAGAAGAGGGCTTAAATTCTAAATATGAATAAAAATATTTTATTATGA
Organism: Ladona fulva; assembly: GCA_000376725.2. Lineage (NCBI taxonomy): Eukaryota > Metazoa > Arthropoda > Insecta > Odonata > Libellulidae > Ladona > Ladona fulva. The sequence goes on from KZ308500.1 coordinate 285,502, forward strand.
TTTTACGTAGACTGCTGTGGGTTTTTCTGGTGCTGGCCTCCGCTTTTGCCATGGTCCACGTCATCGTAGGTTCGTACTACTGCTACAAGACCCAGGCGATGGCATTCTCTGCAGATACGGCGTATTTGCACTGGAACACGGACTTTCCTTCTATTTCCGTATGCGAAAAAGGCTCCGAGGATAAAATATACAAACTGGCCGAAAGGTTTGTCACTTCAATCGAACAGCCAACTTGGGAACCTCCTCTTTATTTTAATGTACTGTAACTGTTTAGAGCTGTTAACCTCTCTAGCAATGAACAGGAAACCTGTGTTTGTCACTTGATATCTCGACTTTAAAGAAAAAATATATGAAGTAAATTAATTAGTACACTAAGAACAATCATACATTAATAATAAACTCCCCCGTTAAAAATAATAATAAGCTCCCCCCGGGAAGCTCTTACTTTAACGTATATAAAATGTATATCGAATTAGTATTTTTTCACCTGATCGTTCTAAACCAGAATGCGCAATATTTTAAGAATATATCACTGTATTTAACTGATGTTAACTGAAAACTTTGATGTTGGGCGTACTTTCGCATATTTAAATACGATGATTACTTTGTATATCTTAACTTTAACGCACGTTTCACTGTCCGTAGAATGTACGGAAAAGACAGAGACTTAAACATCGACATGTTTCTCATGGACATCGGCTTCTTTGAGGGTAACTGCCTCTCTTGCTCGTCGCACTGCATCACTGGAAGGCTAGATTGTCCCTCTGATTTACCGGAGTTGGCACGTAAGGTACATGAATCTACTAGTGTTACTCTAGATTGTAAGATTCACCCCCTAACTACACCTTTTCTAATTCAAATCAAATAAATGTTTTTTCTTGTCTAAAACCTCTACAGCTCGAAGGATAGAGCTTTTTCATCTTCTTCTGCATCCGGATCCTCAATCCCTTAGATTAATCTTTGACGTTGTACCAAAAATAATTCCAAAAGGGACTGTGGGCAATTAACTATGAGGGTAATGTTTTAAATCCACAACATTTAGGAAGAAAGCCTTACGATTCGAACTTCACCTTTGAATACCCTGGCTATACTAGGATACAGCTACGTAAAGTTTAGCAGGGAAATGGGAGGAAAACTATTGGATGATGGAATAAATGTCCTCAATTCATTTCTCTCTAAACCTCTAAACAAACAATGACGGCCTAGTTGGTCGCCGGATCAGCAATTATTTAGCCTAAATCAAATAGGAGATGCTGCTTAACTATATCTTGAAGAGTGAAGTATTTTTCATTATTGCTTGCTAAATGTATCTTCTATCTGTCATTCTTGTCTCGGTTTCGTTCATGGATACGACACTTTGACAGTTACTGGCATTTGAGTGATTCCAAGTCAGGGCATTCATCTTGTTCTCTGCTTACTGGATGCTATAAATTGTTTCCATTGCGTCATTTCGCCCCACTGCCGTGCACTTTTTCCGCGTATAGAATTCTGGCTCAGTGTGAAGTCATAGCAAAGTGCCTCATTCCTCAACTTGCCCAATATACACATTCCCTCTCGAAAACTATTCCAAGTAATGATTAGGGGTTTGACAATCCATTTAGTCTTTGAGCTGATGACTTCAGAGACAGCCATATTCGAGGTCCCAAATATATCTCCAACTTAATCTTAAAATTTTACTAAATACCGTTATTTGGCAATATTTGAAACCTGTTTCTTCAGATTCTGTAATGCGTTTACCATTATCTATTTTTTTATATTTTAGCTAAGTCACGGTAGAAGTTTTCTCTCGTGATTTGGGCTACCCCAGGAATTTCAATTCCCAACCTATCCGGATAATTGGGATCCGACTGAACTTGAAAGAAATCCTCTCACTTGCAGATTCGGTTTTCGTGCGAAGAACTGCTGGCGTCGTGTACATGGAATGGAGAAGACTTTGACTGCTGTCGCAACTTTCTACCACTGCCGACGGAATTGGGCCTCTGCTTCTCCCTCAATTCTGCCATGACTCCACAACGGTAAGCACGCCAAATTTAACAGAATATGAAGGGGCTCCCGGATAGCCAAGTGGGCAACGCGGACTTCGGTTCCCCGTGAGAACCTAAATGTGCAAAATGGCCTAAGCCTTCAAAACACTTTTAACAATATTACTACAACAGAATATTGGTTTTGGAAAATTTAGCCCTTCTCTCTTACATACTTTTATTACAATTGAAATTCCTCTACTTTATCTTTAGTCCTGTAAACATTTTCGCTTATTTTAGTGGCGTGGTTGGCTAAAGCTAGAGATTCGTTGATAACCAGACCAAGACAATAACTTTTTGACAGAGAGTGTTATATAATAAGAAATAAATTTTTAATTTGACCTCGGTACCAACATGGAATATCAGGAAAATATTGCTAAACAGTACCAATATGAAATAGCAGAGAAATCTTACTAAAATAAAATCTTTTGGACTACTTTGATTACGTGAAGTCCAGATTCACTCGTTATTCACCACTCTCCCTCAAACAACCTTTCGTACCCCTTGATAGTACGAGTATTCCTGGTTGGGAACCCCTGATATAAGTGGTTTTGACAAGTTTTACAATAAAAAAATGTAATGAGAACTAAGGATTCTGATAACAATGCTCTTCGTAATTCCAGGTGTGTTAATTATTTTAGACCATGCAGAAAGGTAAAATGAGGAGTTTCTCTCAGAACTGTCAGTGATTGCATAATTTTTTCCTTTCTTCATTCGATTCCTTTGTTGGAATACTTCTTTCTGTGGTGGATATTTTGGGAGTCACTGTTGGTTTTAGAGCTATCCTTGTCTGATGCAACCCGCGCAACTTGAGTGCATTTCTTCTGCCTACACACTCAAAACTGTATTACAAAATCTTTTCCGGGTACATACATACGCATTTTGACACTTTTATTCGCTAAGTGAGACGAACGTCTAAGGTTTCTGACCTTTTGTCTTCCGCAACTAACTGATTCAATATCTGAGACTACATTACCCACTACGCCAAACGTTTATTTACTAGAGGCTGAGTCACCCTAAAAAATGGAACTTTCTTATTCAACTATAACTGCAGGACCCATCCCTCTGTAATACTCAAATCTTCTAATCTCAGATTCCGAAAAAGTGTTTCGGGACACCGGGATAGGTGATTAAAATTTTAGATGAATCCCGGAAAACCGGGACGCCTGGACACCCTAGGTATAGAGAATATTTTAAATGAATTTTCATTTTCTAATCTTTTAATTTCAGTTACAATATTACGGAGAATTTTTCATGCAATAAGCAAAACTCCAAAGGTAGCAAAGAATTTTTATCTCGGAGAGAAATTGGTGCTGGAACTTTAACTTTTAAAGCCAAGGAGTCAGTAATGGTAAGTAAAGGAACTTTGCACCTCTTCTTAAGTGGCAATTGCATTGAAAGCTCGCCCTTGAATAGGCAGAGCCAATTTCGATTGAAAAGGTAGAACCTATGTCAAATCCAATCGTTTCTAAAAATTAAATTAATCAATTCCTATCATACAATTTTCCTTTCAGATAATTCATAACGTAATAAGCTCTGCTTATTAGACAAGGGCATTTCCATCTGTATTTGCTATGTAAATTTTTCTTGTTTTGCCTTTCAGATCTTTAAATTGCCTTCTCCTTAAATTTAGCTATCAGTAGGTTTCGTAGGTTTTTCACACCTCCCTTCTTATGGGTGTTTTCCTGCTGTGTTGTATTTTTTCCTAAGCGCAACTTAGGTTTTTAAACTCACTAAGTAGTTTTCTTCCATGCTCTTTTTTTCTTTCATACTCTGTATGACCAAAGGTTAGATGTAAGAAGAGACTGTCTAGTCTCAATTTCGACCTAATAAAGAGGTTTTATTATTATTACAATTCTTAATGTAAAATATACAAAAATTACCTTAATCTTCAATACCTTTTTGCTTACAATGCTATAAGTGGGTAGTAACCCTCTTCTGTCCTATTTTATATCAAAAGTATTAGTATCTTACATTTTCCTGCATCTTTGTCTTATTTGAAGAAAATTTAATTCCATTGACTGCTTCCAATCCTCTCCTCTTGATGTACGACTGTGAATTTTCCCAATAATATATCTTAGTCCTTTAGTGATTGATTTCAGGTTTCTAATCCACTCATTTGACATATTTCCAATCCATGAGAGTTCTTCTACTGTCTCCCAGCACCACATTCTTAAGTGTACAGATCTTCAGTATTATTATTTTCACTTCTCTCAATTTTATTTCTGATCTATGTAGTGTGATTCACCAAATGAAGTGCATTTCATATTTTTTCTTAAACCAGTGGGTAGGCACTTTGACCAAATACAATTTTCTTGTACTTAATTACAATTTAAATCTGAGTAATTCTGCTTTTTGTAGCAGTTATTCCAAACTTAAACTTTGAAACTGCATTTAGGAAATCCTTGTTTTACAGTTTTCAACAGTTTCGTTTTCTGCATTATTTTGTCTGCTAAATATGTTAGCAGAATGTAATCCAAAATCTGTTTTGTTTTAACCATGAAGTAAAACAGTCACATTTATAATTAGAATGCTAAAAAAATGAAAAAATAATTGAGTCTTTACAAAAATTAAAGAGTTTTCTACTTCTTTTTGATCCTTCTACAGATGATAGCATGGAAATTAAAATACAGATCAGATCTTTAAAATATTATTTGGCTCTATTTCATAAAGATGTATAGAATAACATAGGGTATAGTATAGGGTAGCTTGGAAGGCTGTATCATGCAAGTCTTTAGACCTGCATATATCAGCTACGTCATAATTATCTGTATCTATAGCCACATCAACAGCAACAGTAATATATTTATGGAGTCCTTCATTTACCATTTTCCTCTTCCATCATAACTAATCACACATATTTCATTGTTTCTTCCTCTTCCTTTCGTGTTTTAGTAGTATATTTAATTTTTTTATTTGATACAGAACTATTAATTTATCTACATTAAATTGCTATTTTAATGGCAGGTTTATCTACATTCAAAGTATGATGTACCATACAGTAATCATCCACTTCAGGAAAGAGTCAAAGTTGATCTGGGAATGGTCATCCACTTAGAATTCAAGGTAATACACTTACTAAAATAATATCTATGAATCACTCAATTCAACATTTCTAGACATTTCTTAACAAATACAACTTTCAGATTAAGGGATCTACGATTTTTTTGTTCTTAGGAAGTTGCAAAGACATAAATTCATTATTATAGCAATGATTTCTATACTATGTATTGCTGAGCCCAACTCTTAATAACAATCTTCCAAAAAGCATCATATATATATTAAAAGCAAATGTCTGTCTGTCCGTCCATCTACCTATTTATCTCAGAAATGGCTTGCCTTAGAGATCTGACAAACGGCATTATAATTCACAGTTTCTGGCGAAGTTTTGTGGAAATACATCATGAAGAGAATGAGAATAGTTGTACTTTTTTGTGGAAAAATATTGTGTGAAAAATATATATTGTGGAAAAAGTGAGACTATTCTCATTCTCTTCAAACTGCATTATGTTTCTAGGATGCTGAAACCCCCAGGTAAGCTATTCTCATCTCTGTAAAGGCCCAGGTTCGAACCCAGGAGCCCATAAAACGTTTCCATAAGAGATGAACGTAAATTACGTTTTCATGACTTGCTGAGGTTGTTTCTTTTATAAAATTAAATTAGAAAAAATGGTCTTACGAAATTAAGACAAGTGTCACAAGAGAGGAAAATGATCTTAGAATATTATTCTAGTCGTGAGTCATTCATATACATTCAAAATTGCGAGAAATTTGATAAAATACATGGAAAATTCGTAAAATTATTCGGAAATAAACAACCAATACCTATGACGACTAAGGCCATTGATCTTGATTGAATCTTGATTTCATAAATTATCCCATATATGTGCACGGGGATAATCAGTTCTTATAATTTTTAGAAATAAATNCTACTAGTTATAACCACATCATCAGAAATAAGGATATGAATCAATGATATGAAAATATTTCATTTTTAATGTTATGTTATAATCAGAAACCTCATCAATGAGTTATAATTTCCTACTCAGCTCAGTTCTTATAACCATAGCTTGAAGTATGCAGTAAAATTAATCTGTCTCTTTGAACAGGATGGAGGAAAATAGATCTTTTCTTTACTTTTGCACCTTTGATTTACTCTTGCTCATGGCAAAGATAATTGACAATCAAAGTTACAGAGTTATGAGTGATGATGGATAATGGCATTCATATCGGTCATTCCTTATTGAAAGTAGATGAAAAGTGTCATTTTGACTAGCATATCTTCTTTCCTCTCCCAAGCTTTTTGTTTGAGGTTTGATCTAGCCTCTGGGCTGGTTAATGTTCAGATATTACTGCCCAATATAAGGATAATATTTCTGCAAAAAAATTAATACTCAGTAAATATGTCGATTCTCATTTTCAGATCTTTCCAAAAGCTGCACAGTTGAGGGCTTGGTTTGTTTATCTAAGCAACATAGTAAGTACCATTATGCTATTTATACATATTCATGCACTACTCCTGGGAACTATCCTTCTTGGTGAAAATTCTTCTGGAAACTTTTGCTTCTTGTATAATTCTTTAGTATTTATAGCAAGCAAACATTATTAAATTTTTTAAAATAATGCTTAGGATGGATTTAACTATTTACATACTTTGGATTTACATAATTTGGTATTAGACAAAGGAATCAATACAATAATCTGATAAAATAGGATCATGTGATAGAGCATGGAATTGTATTTTTGTGAATATTTATTTCAAACTTGATGGCCTTCTTCAGGTGAAAATTATAAACAAAATGTGGAATTAAGTATTCATTTCTAAAATAAAAGTAATTTTACTTTTCAGGATCAAGCACAAACCATATACATCCATAAATTAATGAAGCTGACATGAGAAATGAATGCAAGAATCAAAGTAGCTCTACCTCTAATCAATTTAAATGCTTTGGAAGACTCTCTCAAATAGATTATGTAAACAGATGAACCTTAATTCCAATTAACTAAGAACAAGAGTAAATAAAAATGCTATCATAATATTAATAGAAACCAAATCAACATCACAGCCTTTTGTATGTGATGTCACAAATTAATCATTAGACTATAATCATCGTAGATATGAATCTCTCTAATGAAGAGGAACCTTCTTTGACATTTTATATTAACAGATTTTCAGAACTTTGAACTATTTCTTTTTCATTTTCTTTTTTATGAATGCTCCGAATTAAATTTGCAAATTGATTTACTTGAATCAGTAAACAATTTATTTTTTCTATTTTCTTACACTATTTATCAGATCCTACAAAAGAATTCTTTCTCTTTGTTCTTTACTTAAGATCAAAACTGTTCAGAATAAGGAAGGAGTTGAAGATTTGGCTGTTTGGCAAAGGAAATGCAGATTCCCTTGGGAAAATCCCAATGCTCCCACATCTCCATACAAGCTCTATTCATATTCATCTTGTGTTGTTGCCTGCCATGCATCTGCTCAGCTAGAAATGTGTAACTGCACTGATCACTTTATCTCAAGTTTAAGAGGTGAATCTTATATGTATATTATTTTTGTAAATCAATTTTATGATTATAAGAGATGGAATTTCTCAGGATTGGTCTCTGACTTGAGTGCCATTTTAGGTTTATTGTACATACATTTCTGACACATTCTGCTATAAAAGATTGGGCTATGTTAGAAAGAGGTTGGGATAGATATGATCCTAAGTCACTTTTTCATAGACTATGGTTATATTTATTTTTATAGACAGGCAGATTTATAATTAGGCACAACAGGTGATAGCCGAGGGCCTTGTCAGGTTAAGGCTCCCAATGAAAATTGGGTTGAGGAGCTCTCAATAATATACTGCTCTTTCAAATATGTATACACAGTATGTGCACATGTTGTGGCTCTAGGGATATTACCATGACTATAGGGTAATCTATTTGGGGTCCTTCTCCTCTTCATCCACTCTCATCAGCATACTCAAAAATTATATAGAAATCCTGGAGTTGTCATATACCTAGGATCTTTTCTCATTGTTGTTTTAAAAATTCTTCCTGAAACTTTTAAAATAAATTATTTCCCTTATGACATACCATTTTAAAAGCATTATATGCTATAGACTGCTCATGTAATGATCAAAGTAAAAGCTTTTATAGAATCTTTCATAATATATTTCATAATTGACAGCTGTCTAATTATGAAAACTCATTATTCCCCAAAAATTCCTACTTTTTAATTTTGAAATTAAATTATGATTTGAACTCTAGAACATTTCCAAATTGTTTGGTTGGGTCAGATTGGGTGATTGTTTAGTAAAGCTGTATGTTGTTGGCTGTAAAAGAAAGTCATCCAATGGTGATTATAACAGAGAAATGCCGTTCCACTTATATCAGTTATGTTGAAATCAGTCTGAGAGTTAAAGAAGTTGCTGTATCATTATTACTCAAGCTTTTGATGTTTTAGAACAGGAATATAGCAGCGTCGATTATTTATAAACACAACCTGTTTCTTGTTTTGTTCATCCCTCCCAAGTCCATTTGAATTCACTTTTGTTTTAACAAATTTTGTTTCCTCCGTTCCAAATATGTAGTCATAAATTATAAATGAATAATACTCTAACAATGTTCCAAATGACCAATTCAATCTCCTTCAGCTTAAAGTCAGTACTGTTAAGTAAGATCAAAATTCAAGGCTGCCTACATTTAGGAAGTTTTCAAGCGATAATAATAATTATAAATGAATAATACTCTAACAATGTTCCAAATGACCAATTCAATCTCCTTCAGCTTGAAGTCAGTACTGTTAAGTAAGATCAAAATTCAAGGCTGCCTACATTTAGGAAGTTTTCAAGCGATAATAATACTAATAAACAAAGGCAATTTTATCCTTTCAATTCAACTAAAAATAGAACTTATTGCTTTAGCACAAGGTAGACTGTTGATTATGATACAAATTGTAGTACTAAGTTAAGTATGTACAACATACTGATTGTATGTACTGTTGAATTGTACGTAGTACAGTGGTCTTCAAAATTAAAGCAACACTTAGTGGTATGATGTAGTAGGAAGATATCAAACTATTTATAGGAACTCACTTAAGAATTTTCTTACAGGCCAAAGAAGATCCTTCATGGTGAGGCTTGTAAGAAATTACCGTATTTACTGGCAAACACTGCGCACCATATTAAGAAGGAAATATTGGTAAAAAAATTAAATTCAACATAAAAAGCTTGGAGCTTTTTCAGATAACTCGATAAACATAAATCATAAATGCTTACAGAATTGTTTTCTTTCTGATTTTCTTCGTTTAAATGACAAAGTCAATGGTGTAATACCACAACAAAATTTATAATATTTTCACATGTGAAATCATGAATGTGTTCACTTACAAGCCCCACCATCAAGGATCTCGTTTGGCACATAAGAAAATTCTTCTTGGAACTCCTTCAGTATTTTGTCACACTTCAAGGAGGGATACAAGTCTTTCAATATGCCCTTACAAACCTCACTGACCCTTTTTTCCATAGTGTTTACACCCCCTTCCTCTGCTTGTCAATGTTGACAGAGTAGCTCTAGTGCGTTCCTCCAAATAGTTTTATCCCCATTATATCACGCTACAAAGTGTTGTTTTCAATTTGGAGACCACTGTACTATGTAGAGTATATACAAGCACTATGTTGAATGTATACAGTACACTGATTCCTACTAGTTATAACCACATCATCAGAAATAAGGATATGAATCAATGATATGAAAATATTTCATTTTTAATGTTATGTTATAATCAGAAACCTCATCAATGAGTTATAATTTCCTACTCAGCTCAGTTCTTATAACCATAGCTTGAAGTATGCAGTAAAATTAATCTGTCTCTTTGAACAGGATGGAGGAAAATAGATCTTTTCTTTACTTTTGCACCTTTGATTTACTCTTGCTCATGGCAAAGATAATTGACAATCAAAGTTACAGAGTTATGAGTGATGATGGATAATGGCATTCATATCGGTCATTCCTTATTGAAAGTAGATGAAAAGTGTCATTTTGACTAGCATATCTTCTTTCCTCTCCCAAGCTTTTTGTTTGAGGTTTGATCTAGCCTCTGGGCTGGTTAATGTTCAGATATTACTGCCCAATATAAGGAGAATATTTCTGCAAAAAAATTAATACTCAGTAAATATGTCAATTCTCATTTTCAGATCTTTCCAAAAGCTGCACAGTTGAGGGCTTGGTTTGTTTATCTAAGCAACATAGTAAGTACCATTATGCTATTTATGCATATTCATGCACTACTCCTGGGAACTATCCTTCTTGGTGAAAATTCTTCTGGAAACTTTTGCTTCTTGTATAATTCTTTAGTATTTATAGCAAGCAAACATTATTAAATTTTTTAAAATAATGCTTAGGATGGATTTAACTATTTACATACTTTGGATTTACATAATTTGGTATTAGACAAAGGAATCAATACAATTTCCAGATACTATTATTAACTTGATGCACTTTGATTATAACATTATTTAGAAATAGGGTATGTGGCAAGGTCAACAGAATGTTGCTGAAAATCAGGCAGTGTACTTCTAGGAAGAATGCTGTTAATGCAGTCAACTGTATAAGTGAATGATTCAAAGGAAGCCAAAATGTCTATGCATAGAAGAGTTATTGTCCTCTCCCTGTATGATAAAAATACGATTGCTCAAAGGAGTACAAAAATAAGTAGAACCCTATCCAAATAGATGGTATGATTAACAATAATGGGGGAAAAATTAGTCAATCATGGTAGATAATGGAGACTGAAAGGAAGATGATCAGTGCCAAAGGGAAGTATGATATTGGCTTGGACAGTTTGAGAGGAAATATTAAAACTGATAATAAGCAGTAGTGTGAGAGGTCTTATGTGGAACAAAGGGCTGATGAAGAAATTATATAATATAGGGCCCTAAAGAAAAGGGGTGTAAGAAACCCAAAGAGGGATCTTGAAAATATATATGGAAATGTCTGAAGCAGAAAAGAAACATACATGAACATGTAATTAGAAGTAGCAATATGACAAAATATGCCATGACCTTGCTAGCTAGAACAGTACTAATAGCATTTATGCTGTTTAATACATAACTGGTTTGAGTTAGGAAATCATAATGCATTCAAAGCTGTAACTGTATTTTTGATCTACTATTTACTCATTGGGCTCAAAACACAAAGTTTCAACTTCACCTTCTTTCTAAATGAAATTACTGAAAGGCAAAAATTATAGTACTTTGCACTTACTAGTGGACCACCAATAGGATAAAATCCCAATTAAATATCATACAAATATGAACATATTCAGAATGTCAAAAATGGTGAAATTAAATCCAAATAAAAATGAAGGAAAACAAAAACTAAATGTAGGAAATGTGGCAACATATGAAAAGTTTTATCAAGAAAATCTCAGACGTAAGTACAGCCCATTTGCATTAGGAAGATGCTCACTTAGTAGCCTACTGCGAAGATGGGCTTCCTCCAAATCAGAAAATAGGGGAGTCAGTGCTTCCTGAGTAGGAGAAAGCATTAGGCATAGTGGGAATTACCCCTCAAAAGGCCCCCACCTCCTCCACTTTTTTCCCCTCTTTTGGGACACCCAGCACAATCCTAACATGAACAGGCTGTACTCAATTGGGTAAGAAGAAAATCTGAGTTCATGCCAATCCAGACATTTTCATCATCATTTATCATTGGAGAAATATAAAATTAAATCATTCATGAGCAAGAGAACAAGATTTTAACAGCACTACCTATCCTAGTCCTTCTATATTACAAAATGTATTTCTTTTGTGAAAGGGATCCTGAGGAGTCTGAAGACTGCTTGGGGCAGCAAACATGGGCTTCTCTGTGACTGTGACACTGGCTGCTTAGAGGATGAATATTCTATTATATTAATAAGGAATTTTGAGTAAGTTCATATAACTCATTACTGTATGCAATAGACTTATTTGACTTTATAATTATCAAAGTAAAAGCTGATTTGTCATTCACACTAAATAAAAGATCAATAACGGTTTGTAATTCATCTATATAACTGACAATGAATATTGTGCTACCTTATTAGACCTAGCACATTCAAGAGCTACTAGAATTACATCAACGAGAGCTAAATAATTATCACGCTTTTTAATCATGTTGCAAAAGTATATATAGGTGTTAAATACAGATGTTATTGAAGGTAATAAATAATTCTTGTTTTACTATTTGTACATTAAAACCATTTGATACTCTGTTAACTTTCAGGGGCTCTCACCTACCAAAAGAAAGCTTTATCTCCATGAAAATGAATGCTCTTCCTTTCTCAAGATTTGAGAGAAGTATAATTCGAAATAAACTTGACCTCTTAGGTAATTACATCATCATTCATCTTAAAATCTTCATAATTTCACAATTACATTCATGCACGGTCCACAAAATAATTCTTTTATCCTCCTGCTTTGAATGAAATATTCATCTTTAACATCCCAGAATTCAAATCTACTTCTATAGAATCAGTGATATTGAGGAATACAAGTATGTATGTCTCAAATTCATTAATACATTACATTAATATTAACTTATAAGACTCAGACAATAAATTTTTATTAATTCTTTTCAAGTAATGTACTGAAAAATTTATTATATTGAAATACTTGAGATAAATCTAAGATTATCACTGTTATGTATCTCAAAGAAAAATAGCCTGAACATCTCAAATTAAATTCATTTATGTAGATAATATTAGGTAGCATGTATTAACATGTAATTAGAAGAAAAAGACCAATTAAGTAAAGGAAGATGTACATATGCAATATTTACTCTCAAATTCATCATTTTAATAGGAGAGTTCAATCTGAAGACATGTATTGATATCATGAACAATTTTGATAATGACAAATGATCTGTACTGAAGAGAATAATGTAAAGAAGAAGTTTTCCTATGCTTTCCTTTCCATTAAAATACTTCAAAGTCAATACATTGAAAAATTCATCTCTCTAGAATCACAGAGCAAATTAAGTGGATATAAAGAGGTCCACACAAACAAAGGCTATACTCAACCTTATTTACAACTTTTAATGTACACATATACAGATAACTTACTCTGAATATGGAAAGCAAAAGTTGACTCAGGAATATCATTAATCAAGAGATTAAACTGAAGTCCCTATACCCAATGCTTAATATAATTGCATGATGCCCAAATATAACGTAACACATGTGATGTGTTGTGTTACACCAAAGTATCCAAGTATTTATGGCAATAAAACTGTAAGAAAAGTGTCCTTATGATGAGATTATGAAACATCCTTTTAAGGTTCTAACATAAATGTTCAAGCTCAGTGTTTCAAAAATGTTAAACCATTGATATTATTAATATTTCTATCATTGTTTTGCAATACCACTCTAATACATAACTTTAATTTGACCATTTTAATTTGGTTAAAATACAAAAGTTATTTTAATTCTATAAGGTACACAATATACTTCAGTATTTAATTGTATAAAACAACATTTTGAACAAAGATACTATAAAAATAAATGTATAAGTTGTATAATGAGAAACATTATTAGATATTATTTCAGCGATAACAACATGATCATGATAAATTCATTATTAAAAATATATTTTTTGTTCCGATAAAAAAAAACATAGCAAACCTTTTTTAGTTTGCAAAACTGTCTTAAACTAATCTTAGACCTCTTTTGTTTCTTCAGTTTCTGCTGGGGGAACAACATCTCTTTTCCTTGGAGCATCTGTACTCAGTGGGGCTGAATTCCTATACTATTTTGGCTCAGAGTTTGTTTTTATTCTTAGGAAGTTTTTCAGAAAGTTCAACTTTAGCAAATCATTGACATTAAGTAAGAAATAAAAATTTTACCACATTTGTGAGGAATTTTTTTCCAATGTGGAAGTGATTCATCGAAATTGGAAAAATTTATTTAGACAAACATTCTTTCATCTCCTCAGAAGAGACCAACTGCAATCTGACCAGAAGACTGGTCATAATTGTACTTGTATTCATAAAGTGGAATCAGTTATTGTAAAACCAGCAGGAAATGTAAACTTACATATTACAGTAAATCAAGCTTGAGTTGCTGAGGGAACAAAACCTTCATTTTTTTATTTTACTAAGGATCAATCTTCCAAAAAAGAAGTTTCTGAGTGGTTTAGTTAAATGTAATTTAACTGGATGGATGAGTGAAGAACTAACAATATTTTGGTTAAATGAAAATGGAATAGATGGATAAAATAAGGGGTACATTTACTTCATTGATGATAATAGGTTTGTAAACCCTTCCATTCCTATTCCTCTCCTACTACTACTGTCTCCAGATGTCTGCAATAACTCTGATAGGATCTCTCTCCCATTGTTCCTGGAGAGCATCCTTACCCTTCTTCCTGGGGAGCTCCACTTCTCTTCTTGAGCATCTCCCAGGGCTAACCTACCTTAAGCTAATCCTAAATGTCTTGTCTTTCACCATCTGCTCTGATTCCCAGGAGCACACACATCTATTTATATGAATACAAATATCACATTATTATATACTATATATAACTAATATGGAATTTAATGTAACTTTTAAGATAAAAACTTAGACTTAATGCTGGAAATTTCAAGCTACGTAATGGTCAAGTATCAAAAGGGATTTTATTTAAACTATACAATGAAACTCTAATGGAAGCAGTGTCTGTACATGGAAGAATTTTTCAAAACAGTTGTAGATATAGTTATTAGGGATGACAATGAGATCAAAACACATCTTTTGGGAAAAATGCCGTTGCCAATGGCAAAGATCAAGCCCAGAGTGATTGCACCTCCTCCTGAATATAGACTGCATTAAATGGTAGCTTTGTAGAATGAAATCCTATTGATATATTTCCTAGTTCGTTAGATGAGCCTCTTTATGAGATCAAATCGTAATAATACAAAAGCAAAGAATATGCTGCTGCTTGACAGTATTAAAATTCAACATATGATCAGATAAACTCTGGAGATATCTAAGTGAATACGATCTGAGAAAAATGTAAAATCTTACAACTTCATTTGAAATCGCATACACTTCCAACTTAGACTCAATTCCTCCATTTCAATTAATTACTACAGAAGAAATAAAGAGATAAGCAAAATTAAACTATACTTCGGATATTGTTCCAATTTTTCTGAATTAATGTACGCCAAAATACGACATTCACAAGTGAGCGTATTTAAAATATAAATTTCAAGTTAATTCCTGTTAAGAATCGGAAGCTCTTATTCACTCATTGCACTTTTGTAATAGGATAAGAATCTATGTGAACTTTCACAATATTTAGCTGCATTCGATCCAAAAACTAACCATGACAGCACAACTCAGTAATTCAAGTTTTATTAAAAGCAGTATTTTCAACAGCTGCGCCATAAATAAAGGAAAAGTTAACTAAAAGTGGTTTCATAATGCAAAAAGTTCTTACAAGATGAAACGATTCCGATAATGAATAAACTAAAATTCTTCGGAATAATTTGCATTGGGTACACAGAACATTAAAATAATTGTAATCGATAAGAAACTGAGGGATGTAAATAGTTATAAATATAACAAAAATAAGAAACTGAGGCATGTATTAACAAAAATAACTGAGGCATGTATTAACAAAAATAAATGAGGCATAAATATAACAAAATACGTTCTGCATTATAATATAAACTAATAATAAACCGATACAACAGCATAGGAAAACAGAGCTGCAACTACCTTTGTAATTCGTGAACTGTTTCAAACTCGAATCAAAAGTTTAAAGGATAAACATTGCAGCAGGTAATTGCTACTTAATTCTCAATGAAAACGTAACAATAAATATTAAAAATCGTACTGAAATCTGAAACTGCCAGAATTAAATTCCATCACGTCGACCACGAACGCCAAGAAGCGCTTTCGAGATGGCACTTCTTCGGCTACTTTCGCTCCTTTCGTCGCCGCCGCAATCCCTCCCACAGGATAGCGCTAGTTGTCAACCATTCTACCCTGAAGAATTGCTGTCTGACCACCGGCCGCTAAAATGGTAATTGTTGTAGAATCCGTTATTTTTCTTGTCATCTTTGACTCTTAATTGACGTTTTTCGATAGTTCCATCAACTTAACGACAGTAAACTATTCCCGATGAGCATTTTTACTCAAAACGCTAAGACTATTCTCACCGGTGTTGATCTTTCTAGAAGCAATTTAGGGAGTTGCACGTGAAATATCATATTAATACCCTTGCTTAAATAAGGCGAAATTGAGCCTTTACTTTGATTCTGAGGAATCATTTTTGCTAAAATTATGGTATCAAGTAATGATTCTTAATTCTGATTGACAGATCGTTAAATTCGTACACCCATTCACGCAAATTGTTTTAACTGATTCCGGATCTACAAAATCCTGTAACTTACATAATTTCCACGTTGAATTTCAGCAACCGCAAATAATTCTGCTGAAGGAGGGGACGGAGAGCTCTCAAGGAAAGCCTCAGGTAGTATCTAATATAAATGCTTGTCAAGCGGTAGTAGATGCAATCCGTACCACTCTCGGCCCTAGAGGAATGGATAAATTGATTGTAGATAACAGTGGTAAGTCAACGATATCCAATGACGGAGCAACAATTATGAAGCTTCTCGATGTTGTACATCCTGCTGCAAAGACTTTGGTTGACATTGCAAAGTCGCAAGACGCTGAGGCAAGTGTTGATTAATTTTCAATAAAAAGCCTATGTATCTCATTTCATTCTTTAAACATTTTACTTACACTTTACTCCAGGTTGGAGATGGAACGACGAGTGTCGTCCTTCTTGCGGGAGAGATTCTTAAACAGATCAAATCTTTTGTTGAAGATGGTGTTCATCCTAGGATCATAATTAAATCTCTTAGGAAAGCTATACAACTAGCTGTGGACAAAATCAACAGTCTTGCCTTGAAGGTAACTGTTGTTGACATTTCAGATCATAGCTAAATCATGTCGAGACTGTTAATAGTCATTGTGGCGTTTCCATGCACATTACTTCTTTTCTCTGTGATTTATTTTCTTTCATCGTGTATATGTCAGCGACAAATTTTTAGCATATTTCATGTTAGACTTAATGTCGCATTTTGGCAACGTAATTCGTTCGATGCATTTTGTATCATTTATCCTAGATATCTTACTTGATTTTTAGCTCTGTAAATTTAGACCTAGAATTTTTCTACAGATAAAGGTTGAAGATAAAGCAGAACAGAGAAGGATATTGGAAAAGTGTGCTGCCACAGCTTTAAGCTCAAAGCTTATTCATCAGCAAAAGGATCTCTTCTCTAAGATGGTGGTAGATGCTGTCCTCTTCCTAGATGAACTACTTCCTCTCAATATGATTGGTATAAAGAAAATTGCTGGTGGAGCTTTGGAGGTACCTGTTTACTCATCTTTGCGTTTTTATTAATTTTTCTGTGTTTAGTTTATTTTTAATTTTTAAGTATACTTTGAATGCTGATAATTTGCAAGCATTGTGTAAATATAATCATTACTTGTCAGATGTAATCTCCCTTTTTGTTTTAATTTTAAATCAGTGTTTATGACAAGCACTAATTGTTATGGTTTGCCTTGAATAGGATTCTATTTTGGTGGCTGGAGTAGCATTTAAGAAAACATTCTCTTATGCGGGATTTGAAATGCAACCTAAAAATTATGCCAATCCTAAGATTGCGCTTCTCAATATTGAACTTGAACTGAAAGCTGAAAGAGATAATGCAGAGATAAGAGTTAACAATGTTGAGGTAAGAATCACTGAATCCTTGAGAATTATTTCTATGCTGAGTTTTGGTTCTTTCGATTTAGTTATACTTTGAGTGAAATGTTCCCTTAAGATAATTCGGTTTAAGAAAGATTGTAGGGGATTGTGTTCATCATGTATCTATCTTGAATTCTGTAGTGTGATAATTTTTCTAATCTGTTTAATTTTGTTTATCAGGAATATCAAAAAGTTGTTGATGCTGAGTGGAAGATTCTTTATGATAAGCTGGATAAGATTCATAAGAGTGGTGCTCAAGTTGTGCTATCCAAGTTGCCCATCGGAGATGTTGCAACTCAGTATTTTGCTGACAGGTGGGCTTACTGTCACCATAATCATGACTAAAATTTTGTTTGATTCAGCTAATTTTTATTTAAAAATCAGTATTTGTTGTATTCAATTCTGAATTCGTAGTTGTTCAAACTTTTATTTCTGCTTATAAGTAATTTATCATTAATTCTGTTAAATTATTGTCACAGAGACATGTTCTGTGCTGGCCGTGTTCCAGATGAGGATTTAAAACGGACAATGAAGGCATGTGGTGGAGCTGTAATGTCTACTGTCCAAGACTTAAATGACAGTGTACTTGGAAGCTGTGAAAGCTTTGAAGAGGTTCAGATTGGTGGAGAACGGTGGGTGGTTTGAGTGAATGCTTACCCTAGCCTTTTGTCGCAACCTTGGAGTTGCATTTACTTTCAGTACAGATGCTCATAATCTTATAACCAAATTAAGTTTGTATGAAGTGCTCATATGTCAGATATTCATCACTTGTGGTAGTTTTGGATAGGAATACGGACTATTTTTAAAAGGCTCATTATGCAAATTCCAAAATATGTGGTTTAAAAATAATTAAAGATGACACCAATGCTGATAACTGGCTGACATCTGTGTGTGCAAAGAATGACTTGTTTCTACCTTAAGATTGACTGAGTAAATATTGTCAATTATCTATTATGTCATGTTATCTAAATATAAGTGCAACTTGTCACAAGTCAACTACCACCTGTTTAGTGTTTTATATTTATTTCCATCAAATTATTGCTGTCTGTAGATGGAAGAATTTTTTTATCTGAGAGAGTAAGCTGTTCAAACCAGTGGTGTTTAATTATTTTTAATCTCTTGGTAGAAATTCTTGAATATTACTGCTGTGAAAAATTTTAATTAAACCATTATTTGCTGTTTTATTCTGGTAATATGGCAAAGCTATGCTGATAAAGTAATTGATATTTGTCAGGAACTTTTAAGTGTTGGCAAAGCATTCTCTTAACTTGTTGGATATTTATCTTTTCAACTGAATCTGAAGTTATCAAAATTTTCTTATGTATAACTATAATGCCAACTATGCATTACAGGTTCAACATTTTCACTGGCTGCCCTAATGCTAGAACTTGTACCATTGTATTGAGAGGAGGAGCTGAACAGTTTTTGGAAGAGACTGAGCGTTCATTACATGATGCCATCATGATTGTGCGCAGAACCATTAAACATGATGCTGTAGTTGCAGGTAATTTATCCTTCATTTCACTTCCATGGTATAACACACTTGGATGCTGTTAAATTACCATTAAGATCTTTTTCATAGATCATTGTTTGAAAATTAATTCTTTCTCCTATCAGGTGGAGGTGCCATTGAGATTGAGCTTAGCCGTGTATTGCGTGAACATTCAAGAACAATTGCTGGAAAAGAGCAGCAAATAATGGGTGCTATTGCCAAGGCTTTAGAGATTATTCCTCGCCAGTTATGTGATAATGCAGGTTTTGATGCCACCAATATACTTAACAAGTTAAGGCAGAAACATGCTCAAGGTAAGTGATGATTGCCATTAAATATAAATTAATTAAGTTTATCTGCTTATTAGATCAGAAAATGTATAAAAATTTTATTTCAAGGGCATTGCTGGTATGGAGTAGACATAACAAAAGAAGATGTATCTGACAATATGGAGGCTTGTGTTTGGGAACCAGCCATCGTCAAAATAAATGCTCTCACAGCAGCTGGTGAAGCAGCTTGTCAAATCCTTTCAGTGGATGAGACTGTTCGTAATCCAAAGTCAGGTGGTGATGATGGACCAAGACCACCAATGGGGAGGGGCCGTGGAAGGCCTATGTGAAAAGAATTTTCTGAATCTTGAATTCCATTATATCTTTTATATGCCTTTGTATTAGGAGAGAGTGAATTTTTTGGGAAAAATGATAACTTGAAACTAAATTGTGCACAATATTTCCTCGATAACTTGCATTTTCCATATTTAATTTTTCATTTACACAAATGGGGTTGCATTTGTATGAGATGCTTCTAAGGCCCTACTCTGCTGCTGCCAGTGAACTTATGCTATCATAACTTAACTAATAAAATGTTATTGCTTAGTTGATTTTTTCATTGAATGTGAAATCTAGTTGTGAATGGTTAATACATCTCCGTTTGGAGGTTTTGGTGATCTAACAGTTATGCTCCTTGACCCTGACGGTGCAAAGGACTGAATCCTTTCCAGTGGCCAGATATTTAAATGCTGTAGGAAACAATTTTTAGTCACTGCAATTTTGTTAGGAACATCAGCATTTATATGAAACTCACAAAAACTTGTGAAAAATGAAAGATTTGAGAAACCTCTTGGAAACGTTCTGAATTCACAGCAATTGTTAAAGAAATTGTTTGTTATTATACTCATATTCCCTCTTCTAAGACGTGGCTGATGTCTTAAAAATATTTCATTGTGTCATGACATGACTATTGCTATAAAATGACATAAGTTATCAGCTGGAGGCATGGGTTTGGGGAAGGAGATCTGTTGACATTTTTATCCAGCAAAAAAATGGTGAGCGATATTGTTACTGTGTCAAGTGCTTAATAGGAACTTGGTGAAAAAATCCTCCATTATAAATCAATAAAAGGATAACATATTCCAAGACTTAAATTACAATATATAATTCAGTGAATTTTGAGCACTGTTGCTTTCTCAACATTAAGAAATTCATTCTTGCTTACATTTCTTTTGTATAATATTTGTGGAAGCAAGGAAATGCCTATTGATGTTTAATATTGAAGTCTAAGTTACCTTACCTATCATGGTAAGTAAGTTCTTTTACACCCTCAAATGAGAGTTTTTTGCTAATCTGTAGATACTTTTGATGCAACTAGCGACTTCAGTCCACAAAGTAATACATTTCCCGTTATGCATTAGTCTCCCCACAGGTTTCTAAGATAAATGTTCATTGCAATTCTAATTAACTCCAAAATGGTATTCAAATATGATGGAAATGAACAAACTTTTGTGTACCCACCATAATGTGATACATGAATATTTTAAAGGTTTTAATCATGCTATATACCTCCAGATCGGTAGGGTTAATGCACTTAAGATCTAAAGGTATTTCTTGGCAACATATGAAGATGTGAAGCCAAAATGAAATAGCCTCCCTATTAAGTAAAAATTTAATGAAATCTTCCCTTATTACCATATTTAATCTTCATATTTAGATAGGAAGGGTTTGGCAGAATTAACAAAAATAATCACAATGTTTAGATCCACCTCAAATTTGAACACCCACAATTGCAATGCTGTACAAATGCTTTTAATAATTTTCAGCTCCTCTTTAATGTACAATAGAATATTGAGCTCCAGTCTTCAAAAACTTACTACCAGAATTCAAGAAATAGAAGAGCATTCTTGCAGGATCTTCTGTAAATCTAAAGATGCAAAGTCAATGTTCTGACGAGTATCATTGACAACATTTCGAACCTGGAAATAAATGATTCAGAGATTATATGTCAATAGTTAGTGAGAAATTATAATGCAACTGCTCCCTTCGCAACTAAAAATAGTAATGAATAAAATATCATTTAGAAAATTTTTTTATGAAAAATACATGTATTGTAACAACCTGCTACAATTCCTATTTAGTTATCATTACAGTTGAAGTCTCTCCCCACTAACAAACAGTCTACAATCTGAGCTTCTGTTCTTACGTTGAATTGTAAGTTTGATACATGTAGTGATAACTTTCCAATAGATTAAGGTTGATTTCCACCATTCACTGCTCATTACTAAATTTTTTTGGTATTACATTTTAATACCATGATAGCTACATAACTACCCTGCAAGCTGCCTTATGGCATGTGGTAGGGGGTGTAAACACCATGCATTTGAGTTACCTCTTGAGTTTATTGCTATTGTTCACAGAAAGAACAAGCCCCTATACCAATTTGTCCTCACATATCTTTCTCTTATTTTACGCTTATTGTAGGATCAGCCAATGTACCAGGGAGGTAACATAATACCAATTAAGTCTTCCACTAATGTAAATGCTTTCTCTGAATATAGCTAGCAATCACAGCCTTGTTTCTAATCTTTCTTTCAAGGATTCCTAACCTGCATTTGAGAGCATATGTGTAGTTCTACCTTTTCTATCATAGCACTTTTAAAAAAATCTAATTCCCTTGCACTGAACTTTCTCGAGTTTGCAAGCATATGTTTCATCTGCTGGGTCCCATATGCTCACCAATATTCAAGATAGGACCTGACGGGGCAATATAACATTGCTCTTTATCATTTTCCTTGCTTCTACCTTCAATGCACTTTATAAAACTGACCGTTTTAGTTGCTTTACTGATTATTTTTTTAATATGTGCACTCCTGTTTAAGTTATTTGTAAGGGGGATTCCAAGATATTCCACTGAGTTGACTATAATTATATTCATTCCACTAATTTTGTACAGGTGATTCTGGCGCAATTGTTTCCTTACAAAGAAGTTTACTGCAGAGCATTTATTTCCATTAAGATCTAGTTGCCATTTTTTGCACCTCCTTTGAATATGAACTAAATCATTTGATAGTGAAATATCCTATCTTGTCACTTGATATTTCTCTATATATTATCAAGTAAATACCCTTACAGTGCTATCAATCTTGTTGTTCAGGTTATTGATATAAATCAGGAAGAGGCACAATTACACTACCTTGAGCTACACCTGTAGTGACTAAGTCGATTGAAACTAATGCAGTCAAGTACCATTTAAAGTCCTCTTTCTTGGGGAAATTCTTGATCCAGTCAATTACTTTCTAATTAATACCTGCTAATTTTAATTTTTAAGGAGGGACCCCGTAGAAAAATATTGTAACAACCATATAATTTACCATACTTGCTGACTTCAAGGGCACACCTCCATTTTTTTGGAAAGAAGTTGTTTGAATTGAAAAGCAAGAGAGATATGTAGGTAATTCATATCAGGATGTTCTGCGATTTTCATCACATTAAAATTATGCAATTTTGGGTGTTAAAGCATATTCATTGAAGTATTTCATTGAATTGTGTACTGAACTGAATAGAAAAATGTGACCTTCAACATCAAAGATGCACTGCAATTTTAATTCATTATTTCAGGTAATAAACCACAACCTCTCTGTTACATTTTTCCTTGGTAGGCAGGTATCTAAGTACATATCTTTAATTTTTTTCAATTAGAAAAAATCAATGTTAATAATGTAATGGCAAATTATTTCGAAAATGAATTAAATATAAATAAAATTTATTTTCAAAACGGATTGAGAACATTAACATATAGCTGAATTCTTACACTTTTATGTGGCAACTCTTCAAATAATACTTACAAACACCTAAAAAAACTATCTAGTGCCAACTTGAAAACTGAAAAAATGATAACTGAATCCAAGCAAAAAAAAATTATCTGAAAATGATTCAGACTGGAAGATAAGAAATGAAACGTGACATACACAATTTATATTACAATGTAATTTTCTCAAATCAATAGTCTTACCATAGCAGTAAAAAATGCAGAATGGCGTGGTTTCTCCGAATACCTCTCGTACTGATCCAAACTGTCTTGCAACTTTAAAGTCAAGCTGTCATAATTGCTGCGAACGACTTCCAGGATCTGTTTGGAATCAGAGATATAAAGTGATTAATTACATGATACAGACAAAACTGGATTTTATATCATGGAATACCATACATTGAAAACAAGACAAAATTGGCCACCATACTACATGTGCAAGGCTCATAAATTTTAGATAAAAAGAGATATGAGCACAGTGTGACCTATCCTGAGTCATGTGAGAACCACCTCCTCTCTTCTGCAATGCCTGTTAGAGGATTGCCACAGGTTTATTTCCTCCTTCACTGCTCTGAGTTTGTTTTGCCACTATTTGCCCACTATTTTTTGCCATTCATCTCTCCACTGATACAGATCTATCTTTCTCAGGGAGATACTTAGGTCATGTGCTAGTACCAGTTTCCATTCTGTGTCCCACCTTATTAAAGCCTCCTTAGCAGCCATATCCGCTCTCTCATTCCCCAGAATTCCAACATGTAAGGCCTGTATTTCCTGTGTTATAGGGTGGAAAGGGAAGGAGCTAGAGAGAGATTGTAGTATGTACACTGATTGAGTCTGAACATACGATGTATCGCCTGTGCCTGCTTTTCCTGTTAGATAATACCATCTATATGGTTAAGAGTTCAGCTATGAATACACTGCATTCTGGGTGGAGCCTTCTTTTCAGAGTGTCATGGTGACCTGATGAAAATGGGTATACAGTTCTTACATCTGACTTTGAGCCAACTGTGAAAACAGGGGTTTAAGATTCATATACACAGAGTTTCTAAAATAATTCTTCTGGTAAAGGACATCTGGAGTAGATGACCTAGGATGCAGCAGCAACCGGGTCTCATATAATGGTGGTGGAACCTTCTATGGCAGAATTTGAAAGAATCCTGCTCCTTGGACTTTGGGAAGAGTAAAACCAGTTTCTAAATTAAATTGTAAAATCTAATCCCAAGAGGTTAGGTGGCTCTTGGTAATCATGCAAAAACATCTAAAAACTTTTGTTTGGAGAAAATAATAAAACAATGGTGAGAAGATATAATCTTTGCTGCATAGCTGCACATCAGGGCTGATTTTGTGACTCCATTGAACAGCCTTTGATAAAGGTTACGTACTGAGTTCAGTGATTCAAATATGTCTGGCAGGCTAAGGAGTATATTATACTTCCATAGTCCAACGTGGAGCGGACTAATGCTCTGTATAATTGAAGCATTGTGGATCGGTCTGCACCTCATAAGGAGTTTGTCAAAAATATTAAAATACTTAACACCTTGGAACATCTCTTTTTCAGTAGGCTAATGTGCATTCTCCAGTTAAGTTTTCTATGAATTTCTAGACCTAGAAATCTAGTGGTTTCAATAAATGGCAAGGTATGTCTTCCCATTGTAAAATTAGGATGGGGGAAAAATCCACACATCCTGTGGAAATGTGGATTTTGGTTTTGCTGTTGGAAAAACAAAAACCATTAGTGTTGGCCTATTTGTCAAGGCCATTTAAGGTAAGCTGAAGCTTAGATGATCTACTAAATATAGCCAGATCATACACAAAAAATGATGGGGTTACAGGTGGCTGGATTCAAGTAACTATGTCGTTGACAGCAATTGCAAATAGCGTCACACTTAGTACAGAGCCTTGGGGGACTCGAATCTCCTGGGTAAAAGCCTCAAATGGTTTTGTTTATATGGACTCTGAAGGTGCGGTTCTCTATAAAATGTTTGATAAAATATGCCATGTCTGCTGATGTTCCTACTATGCATGGTTTTAACAATTTTGTATCACCATGTCCTATCATATGCCTTTTCAGTATCAAAAAAAACCCAATCACATGTTGCTTCAAAAGAAATTCTCTGTTCTTATTAGATGGTCTATTGTTGATCTGCTATGTCTAAAACCACACTGAACATTTGATATAAGGCTCCTATTTTCCAGGTACCATATCAGTCTCTTTTTGACCATCTTTTCCATAAGTTTACACAAACAGCTTGAAAGGGATATAGGGTGGTAGTCTGAGGGATGGCTAGAGTCTTTGCCTTGTTTAGGTAGAGGAATTATTATGTCTTCATGCCAAGCATCTGGGAATATATCTTCAGACCAGAGTTTATTTATGATCTGGAGTATATCTGTGGTTGCTTATTTCAATAAATTTCTCATGAAGGCATAACGTATCCCATCTACCTCTTGTCAGGTGTCCTTTGTGTCCCTGATGGCAGCAAGTAGTTCCCACATTGAAAAGAGCTAATTGTAAGAGGCTTGATAATCTGGATTGGCAAAATTTAGGGGTGCTTGTTTGGTATTTTCCTTTAAACTTATGAAGGCTGGATGGTATTTCTATCTGGATATTTTATGTCTGGTATATTTAAGTTTCAAAATAATGATATATGCAACAGATGGTAG
Organism: Ladona fulva; assembly: GCA_000376725.2. Classification (NCBI taxonomy): domain Eukaryota; kingdom Metazoa; phylum Arthropoda; class Insecta; order Odonata; family Libellulidae; genus Ladona; species Ladona fulva. The sequence goes on from KZ308500.1 coordinate 311,526, forward strand.
TCATAGACTTCTTCTAGGTATTACCTGATCTTCTGTTGGAGTAGATAGTCCCTGACTGGCTAACCATGCATCTATTTTGGGTGAAAAGTGGTTGATGATAGCCCTATTTAAAAAGATTTAGAGAGTTAGAAGTAAAAATACACCATCAGATACTATGTTAAAACTTACATGAATCTCACCTGACATTTACCAGACTGTTTGCTAGTTTAAGGGCACTTTCTTTGAATTCTCCATCAATTGTTGAATACCTAAGGGCTATGATGGAAAAACAACATTTAATTGAGAAAAGCATAATTTCACTAAAATGAGTTTAATTTTCTGTAGTCCAATTGCTTACAGGGGCAAATTAAACAACTTATAACAAAAACTGAATAAATAATTATCATTAGCAATTAAATGTCATAAATTAATGCTTCACATGGAGTATAATATTAAAAAATTTATAATGAATATGATTATTGTATAAGCCATAGCAAATATGAGATAACTATTTGAAATGTTCTCAAAATTTCTACCTCCAAATAATGTTGTCAATGTTTTGATTTGTAAAAATTCATCTGAGATTAACAATGACACATGAAAATCCCATGAAGATATGATGCATACAATATCTTGATAAAGCAGTAAATTCTTCATAAGATAAATGATTGGTATTTTTACTGAATCATATATGCTGAAATAAACACATGGCAACACAATTGTATTTGAAAATTATGGAAAAAATTAAAGTCTATTTACCCATGGAGTAAACATTTTCGAAGACCTCATGACATCTGATTAGCTCATAATATAATTCATCATAGCTGGCAGGAGAAGGCAGGAAGGTGTCTCCATATGTTATAAAGAGATTGAATATGTTCACAACCTAAAGAAAAGTTAATGAAATATAATTGAATGATACTGATATCATATTTGAGAGAAATAGAAAACAGATAACCTTAATGAACCCCATCAATTATTCTTTAAATTATAAGTAGATAGAATTACATTAGCAACAGAGCAACAACTCTTTCACAAGCATATGAATTTTCACTACATGAGTCATAATTAGCTACCACTACAAAAAATATAAAATTAGCAAGAAGTTCCAAGGAATTTTTACAAAAAGTCAACATTATTTTATAAGTTTGATAGATTTTTGAATAATGATTTTTAATAAAAAATTAATTCTTTTACTCCATTAACAGCCTCATGCAATTAATTTTCTTTAAATATTTAATATTCAATTTTCGATTAAAACTGACTAACCAATTTCAAAATTTAAATGTTATTACAATACAACATTCATTCTCAGTCTTTATTGATTTAGACATAAGTAATTTGGGCTCAATGCAGAAAAGGGTGTATTTATTTAGGTACCTTTCTCCTCATTTCGCACTTTTAATTCTCATGCACTAAAAAAGGTACAATTAGATAATAATAATATGAGTATTCATTTCACCTGTAGAGCAAGCTGGAATATGTTCATCTTCCTAGCCAGATGACTTTCATTAGCATTGAGGAATTGAAGTAAAGCAATAACAGCAGCCCAAAGTTTTCCCCATTGATACCCAGCAAGTCGTACTCTTGAACGCTTCTGATAGCATAAAAGACGATGGCCAACACCCAAACACCAAAGGAGCAATTCCATAGGTAGCCGCTTCAGCATGTGACTCATAATAAACTCCACTAAGAGATCTAAAAATTTTAAAATAACAAAATAATACAAATAATTAACCTAATTCAAGACAAGCAATACACAAATCATAATTTGCATATCATTTCATACCTAGAAGGGCACAGGCTAGAGGTTGACAAGGTGATGCAGCACGGTCAGGAGGAGGTGCCCGACGATGTCTCATAGGAAGGCGATGCAGTGTGACTCTAAAAGCTAAATTAGCATCGTGCATCAAAGAGTTGGCATACTGATCCTCAGCTATGCAGGTTAAAACCAAAAAGCAGAGTTTTGCATTGTTTGCACTGGCTTCACACTTGGTATCTTGCATTACAATAGAGCTAGAAGAGATTTGAAGACAAAGACCATTGATTCATACAAAAATCAACTAGGCACTTCTTTAGAGCAATAAAATGGTGTTAAGGAAATGATTATGCAGGTCAGCATATCAGCTGCCTGAGTGTGAACATTATTTGCCGCCCCTTAAAATTAAATACCAAAACCACACACATCCTGATTTGCAGGAAAAAATTATTTTTTAAGACTGAAAAACCATTATTTTATGACTTCATTCCCCAGCATACATTGGTCACCAAACAACAGTAACGATTAATTATGCAAATTCCGTATGATGGCATTGAGAATGTCCATTATGAGTTAATAGTTCACATTACTTTTTGATTATCACTGTCTTAGCAGCAACAGTCTCCAGAAGTGTAATTACAACACCCAGAGCTATTTACAAATTGGTAAAGACTCTGATCAAATCTCTAGAGAATATATAATAAAAAAGCTGAAGAGAATTTATTCTTTGTAACAAAACATCTTTTGTTGATTAAAATTCTTCGATTAAATACACTGCACAAATGTTCCTTTCTCCTCGAGTTATCCATAATTCTTTCTTCTAAATTTTTGTTAATCTTTAATTACACATTATAATCTTTCCTATATAATTCATGCGTATGAAACAGAAAACAACAAATAACGTTGTAGTAATAATGACAATAATGGTTGTCTATGCTTCTGTTGCTGCCCTTTAGATGCCGCCACCTGGGTGTGACGCACCTCTTGCACTCATAAGATGGCGCCGCTCTGAGATTATGTATTTGCCTAAATTCAAACTGGAAATAATTTTAATAATTATGANACTCCTTCATAAAGGGCCAGAAGAACTGCATTGTTAGCTCTGGAAATAGAAAACAAAGACATTAATGAAACATTATTCTCTGTAAGAATAATTTCAAGCGCAATTATTAAAAACTAAATTTGGTTTGATCATTAGCCACATGCAAGAGTATACATGTGTATATAAATTTTCCTTTCAAGATATAAATAAGAATAAAAACCCTCTGAAACCTTCTAAATGTAAAAAAACTGAATCCTTTTAGCTTAACTTTTAATATGGAAGTCAAATTGAGAGCAGTTAAGAATTTTTTTCTTTTAATTTCTCCAGTATTTGTAAAGGAAACTATGATTTCCATTATCTCTGTGTAAGAATCAGTGCTATCTTCAGATTCAGTAGATTCAAGGGTAATATATTCTTAAAATTTTTTATTATACAGCTGTGAATGCACATGACCTTCTCCTCATTTTTATTTGGAACAAAGATATTCTGTGCAACTGGAAACAGGGTTATGACTTAAAGAAGGGGGTTTGACTTCCTCATTTACAAAAAGGCTTACTTAGTAAGCTTTTCCCATCACACTCCCTCCACTTTCCTCAACCCCTACTTTCTGTACATTATGACACATCCTTAGGCCATAGGTAGTATACATTTGGGCTTCACTTCACTAGATATTGTCATAAGTTTCATAATGATGATACAAATATACTTCATTCAATTCTGACATTTTCTAATTTCTCCATCTGAGTTGGGAAGCAGCACTCTCAGGCAGGGTTTGTTAATCTTTTTGGCCACACAAATCCCTTTCCATATTCAATTATAAACATTGGCTTTATCTTCCGTAATCAATTCAAATATACAGGGTGTCCACTATTCAACAATTAAGAAATTCCCCAAGTTTTCCAGGTTTCTCAGGGAAATGTTTTCAGTTTTCAAGGATGTTCCACATCCACAAATAAGTATAATTTTGTCCAAATATTAAACTTGGTGATTATTAGGCACTTAAGGTACCAGAAATGGTGACGAAAAGTTCATAGATTCATTATGATATTGTTTAGAAATTAGAGCCGGCTCTAGACACAGACAAGCCGGAAGGTCTCCCGGAGTCAAATAACATTAGGTTTGTCAAAGAGAATTATTTCATCAGAAAAATTGTTTTGACTTTTTCATATTTACATACAAACAGCGATGTCTAACTAATGACCAAAACCCTTCAATTAGAAAACAAATTTTTATCATGCTCTATTTGCTGTCTTTCGCCCAGACATAAATTAAATACCCCCAGTAACTGCAAATCCATTCGATCCCACATTGCATATTCGCGATACTGCTTAAAAGTTATTAGAAAGAAAGTGCACATCTATGTCTAATAAGCTTTAAATTGGTCACGACAACACTGTCAGTGAAATGTTTCTTCCTTCAGGGAATTTTTATTGGACTAATACATAGCCCAAAACAAAAGCCATAGAAAGATCATTTGTAAAGGGTGTAAACATACATTTTTCCAGGTAACCTGCCAAATTCTCTGAGTTTTCCAGAAGAATAAAATTCCCTGAGTATTCCAGGTTAGTGGACACCCTGCAAATACCAGTATATAATAGTAACAAACACTGATCCAATGACACCAATATGGTGTCATTGGATTTTAAATTTAAGTAGACATTACTTTGAGGATGACAAAGGCATTGAATTAAGATAGTCTCAGATAAAACCTTGTGGCCCCCTTAAATATAAGATAAACAAAAAAGAGAGATTTGCAAACCACCAATTTAAAAGCATTGCCCTAACAAATGCAATCCACATGACGATATACAAAAATGAAGATTTTAATGAAAAATGATTTTAAGAATTTAACTGAGGCAGATGTCTCTAAAGATACAATGGTAAATGTAGTTAGTGGATGGTCTTTGCTGTTGGAAGAGATAATACAGAAAATAAATGTATTCGGCCTATGAATTAGAGAAGTATCAAGTAACTGCATGTAAAGGCGATAAATGAAACCTTTCATAAACAGAAAATGTGTTGCAAAACTTATAAAATAATCCTCAAAATTTTATATCCTGAAAGGATTGAAATAAAATGCAAAAGTATAATAATAATAAAAAGTTCCAAAATTACCATAAACAATGCCATTCAAACATCTTCTGCAAAAATTTTTTCATGCATCAGACCCTTTCCTCCCTTAATCATTAAACCATTACTGATTAGACCATTCATTGAATCATGTATTGATTTAATCAAATTTAGATAAATTTAAAACTGAAAAATAGATCTGATAATTTACTTGTGAAATTATTAAACATGCAATGATAGTAAAATTATTGTTTGATATCAAACTTTTGTGGCTTACTATTTATTGCACATACTTTATGTAGTGATTAAATATAATGAAAGATTTAAACTTGATAAAATTTTCAATATATTTTACATAGAATTTTCCACTCTTCATCCATGAGAAAAAAAATAAAGTAATTTTAAGGCAATATCTTTAATTTTATCCATTGAGATATCTACCAACTCACCAATACTCAAAGAAGGTGACAAGGAGATTCGCAGGCATTAAATTAGCATCCATTGGTGACGAGGAGTGAGAAGGAGAAGAAAGAATGAGAGAGGCTGAGTGTGGAATGGGCCCAGAAGGAGCAGTTGATGAATCAGTTTGATTGGACGTTGGGTGGCTGTTGGCAGTTGATGATGAACTGTGAATAGATGGTGTTTGGGCAGAGGCCTGAGTTGGACTATGAGTAGGTGCAGTGCCAGAATCACTTGAGGGAGAGTTGATAGAAGACAAATATAAAGTTGGAGAAGATGAAGATGTAGGAGGAGGCTGATTTCCAGGAATACTGCTATTGGTACCACCAACCAAAGATGGAAGACCTACATCAGCACGTGAATGCGTCAAGGTTGTGATGAAGTTACGATTCAAATGCACTCCTTCATAAAGGGCCAGAAGAACTGCATTGTTAGCTCTGGAAATAGAAAACAAAGACATTAATGAAACATTATTCTCTGTAAGAATAATTTCAAGCGCAATTATTAAAAACTAAATTTGGTTTGATCATTAGCCACATGCAAGAGTATACATGTGTATATAAATTTTCCTTTCAAGATATAAATAAGAATAAAAACCCTCTGAAACCTTCTAAATGTAAAAAAAATGAATCCTTTTAGCTTAACTTTTAATATGGAAGTCAAATTGAGAGCAGTTAAGAATTTTTTTCTTTTAATTTCTCCAGTATTTGTAAAGGAAACTATGATTTCCATTATCTCTGTGTAAGAATCAGTGCTATCTTCAGATACAAACAAAAATTTAAGGACTTTAAGCTTTCCTGGTGAATAACATATGGAAAGGATTATCAGGTTGCCACCCAGGTGTTCCACTCGGGTGCCTACCTCATCATTGAAATGTGGGCAACAGCAATGTTACCGGAATTAACCTTGGTGGAAACCCAAAAAGTCTTTCTATACATACAAAAGTTATTCCAAAATAACCAGATTTTCTTTCCTTTGTAATTTAAAATACAATGAAAATGAATGTACTGTTATGAAAACTTGTTTTTTTAGCAAAGCAAACATAATTACTGNATAATAATAATAATAATTTTATTTATCCCAGGAAACAATAATACAAGGTTATGTTAATAGGACACGTAAATAATTACATCAATCAAAATAAAACAATGAGAATAAAAATGACATGGCAATGATGGATATCATGTAAAAAAAAACAAAAGCATAAAATACATTGATCATAATTACATTCTTTTGGGTTCTAAATACTCTTTGGTGCTATAATAACAATGGGACATTAACAATTTTGATACACTGTCTTTAAATATCACAAAATTACCCTCATTCTTTATATTATCTGGCAGGTGGTTGTAAAGTTTTATTGCCATTGCCCTTGGTCCTTTTAAGGTCACTGTGTGACTGCTACTTAAAACATGTAAATTTTGACTTTTTCTTGTCTGATGAATATGAATGGAACTGTTCTTGCAAAATTCATCCATATGTTTTTTAACATACAGAACACTGTTATATATATAGATGCTAGGTACTGTTAGTATACCCAGACTTTTAAAAAGAGGGCGACAGTGGGCACAAAAGTGTTTATTAGTAATTAATCTAACTATCTTTTTTTGGATAGTAAAAATGTCATTTAGTTGTGAAGAGGAACCCCACAATGTTATACCATATGCTATTCGAGAAACGAAAAGACCATGGTACAATGTAAGCAGTACTTCGAGATTAACAGTGTGTTTCAAAACAGAAATGAGATAAAAAACTGTATACATTTTTGAGCATAATAGTCCAATATGGTGGTTCCATTTTAAATTTGGGTCTATATGCAGACCAAGAAATTTTAGTGTATCCACCTTTGTAAGATCACCAGGTCCATTAATCAATTCATTTAGAAATTTAAAGACTGCTTTGTTGCTGGGGGAAAAAAATCATACTTTGAGTTTTACTTGTGTTTAAAATTAGTTTATTATTCATACACCATTTTGACATGGTCTGAGTGAGAGATTCACTTATGTTAATGAAGTTACTTGGTAATATACTGGATATTAGTATGTTAACATCATCAGCATACATTACTGTTCTAATTTTAGAGTCACCTTTAAAATTCATCGGTAAATCATTTATATAAATAAAGAAGAGCAACGGGCCTAAAATTGACCCTTGGGGAACCCCTTTGGTTATTACTTTTGGTGCTGATTCAACAACAGTCTCATCATTCTCTAAGATAACCTTCTGCTGACGGTCTGCAAGATATGTCTTTAGCCAATTTAGAGCTACTCCTCTAATACCTAATAATTCACACTTGTGTATTTGAATCCCATGGTCTACTGAGTCAAAGGCTCTACTCATATCAAAAAATATTCCCATGACCTTGTTTTTGCTATTTATTTCTTGTAAGATAAAATCGATTGCTTTGAAGAGAGCTTCTTCAGTAGACTTATGTTTTCTAAATCCATACTGTTCAACACTGAGTAGGTTGTTGTGATTCAGGTAATTTAAAAGTCTTGCACTGAAAACATATTCAAAAATTTTTGCAAGTTGGGGAATCAGGGATATTGGTCTATAGTTGAGGGGGTTGTTCTTGTTACCTTTGTTTTTGTACACAGGAATCACTTTTGCCATTTTGAGGGCATCCGGAAAAATACCATCTTGCAAAGATTGATTAATTAGAAATAAAAGGGGAGTTATGATAAATTCTCCACACTCCCTGAGTAAAGTGCCATTGATGATTTTTTGGCTCCTATTTTGGAGAAGTATAGAAGAAGCTCACTCATCCCACAGGGCTGGAGATAAGCTGACTGAGAGGGTGCATTATTTGTCGTTGTTGTTACACTATTATTGAAGTTTTGGGGTATATTCAGAAAGAAATCATTAAAAGTGTTGGCAATCTTAGCTGGGTCTGATATGGTATTACCATTATTGTCTTGAATTAGAGGGATGGATTTATGGCTCCTTGGAGAGGAGTTACTCTTGATTATATCCCAAGCAACTTTAGAATAATTGGTGGAACTTTTAAACTTTGAGTTATTGAATTCTTTCTTGGCCTGCTTTAGAAGCCTCCTATAATGACTTTTCTGTAAGGAGTATTCATTATGCAATTCGGGATTATTTGACATTTTAACTCTTGAAAACAAACTTTTCAATTCCTGAGACATGATTCTCAATTCATTAGGGATCCAATTTTTATTATGAGTTTGTTTTGGCTTTATTGGTACTAAGGGAAAGACAAGATTAAAGTAGTACATAAATGCACTATAAAAGATTTCAAAGTTTGAATTAAATGAATTGACTTTACTGATTATTGACCAATCATGTTGTTTTAAAAGCAAGCAGAAATAATTTACTTTTGAATCTGTAAAAATCTTTTAACTATTAAACTCTTTGAGGGAACTGGTTGTTTGGGTAGTCGAAAAATAGATAAAAGAGCTAAATGATCAGATATGGCTGGATCAAAAACTTTAGTTTCCACATTTTCTTCAATATAGTCACTGCAAACTATATCAATGAGGGACCTTGAGTTTGTTGTTATCCTTGTTGGGGTTTTAACAAATACTTTTAAGTTATAGGCTACTATTATATCCTGAAGTTTCGTTCTATTATTACCATCGACCAANGATAAAATTTTCAATATATTTTACATAGAATTTTCCACTCTTCATCCATGAGAAAAAAAATAAAGTAATTTTAAGGCAATATCTTTAATTTTATCCATTGAGATATCTACCAACTCACCAATACTCAAAGAAGGTGACAAGGAGATTCGCAGGCATTAAATTAGCATCCATTGGTGACGAGGAGTGAGAAGGAGAAGAAAGAATGAGAGAGGCTGAGTGTGGAATGGGCCCAGAAGGAGCAGTTGATGAATCAGTTTGATTGGACGTTGGGTGGCTGTTGGCAGTTGATGATGAACTGTGAATAGATGGTGTTTGGGCAGAGGCCTGAGTTGGACTATGAGTAGGTGCAGTGCCAGAATCACTTGAGGGAGAGTTGATAGAAGACAAATATAAAGTTGGAGAAGATGAAGATGTAGGAGGAGGCTGATTTCCAGGAATACTGCTATTGGTACCACCAACCAAAGATGGAAGACCTACATCAGCACGTGAATGCGTCAAGGTTGTGATGAAGTTACGATTCAAATGCACTCCTTCATAAAGGGCCAGAAGAACTGCATTGTTAGCTCTGGAAATAGAAAACAAAGACATTAATGAAACATTATTCTCTGTAAGAATAATTTCAAGCGCAATTATTAAAAACTAAATTTGGTTTGATCATTAGCCACATGCAAGAGTATACATGTGTATATAAATTTTCCTTTCAAGATATAAATAAGAATAAAAACCCTCTGAAACCTTCTAAATGTAAAAAAACTGAATCCTTTTAGCTTAACTTTTAATATGGAAGTCAAATTGAGAGCAGTTAAGAATTTTTTTCTTTTAATTTCTCCAGTATTTGTAAAGGAAACTATGATTTCCATTATCTCTGTGTAAGAATCAGTGCTATCTTCAGATACAAACAAAAATTTAAGGACTTTAAGCTTTCCTGGTGAATAACATATGGAAAGGATTATCAGGTTGCCACCCAGGTGTTCCACTCGGGTGCCTACCTCATCATTGAAATGTGGGCAACAGCAATGTTACCGGAATTAACCTTGGTGGAAACCCAAAAAGTCTTTCTATACATACAAAAGTTATTCCAAAATAACCAGATTTTCTTTCCTTTGTAATTTAAAATACAATGAAAATGAATGTACTGTTATGAAAACTTGTTTTTTTAGCAAAGCAAACATAATTACTGATATTTACGACACATCTGAGATTATTTTTTTAAATACTGGCATTGTCAGTGGAAAAATAACTGATATAAAACTAAAATATGAAATTTTTAGGGCTGACACATCTAATATCTAAGGAAAAGCAAGAACATTTTTATGTTTTCACTCAGGAAAAGTCTATCCTTTCTACATAATCAGAAATAAGAGTGTAACTTCAACTTCATCATTAACAACTCAGCTTACTTGTTTGTCATTTTCCCTGGCACACCCCTACACTTTCCTCAACCCTACTTTCAGCATATTTCAGCAAATCCTTGGGACACTAGCAGTGTACATCCAGTAAGATCATGCTAAGTATATCATATTGTAAGTTATTGCTGCAAAGCTATTAAATATCATAATAGTTTCACAATACTGGTCTAAATGGTTAATTTCCAATAAGGTATGTACTAAGTTACAGTACCTTGGACAAAAATGAAGCAATGGGTAAGCTGCCAATATAAAATCCTGTTGTGGCTGAATGTAAGGAAAACCAAAAAAATTTGAATGGATTCAAACAGTTATGAAACAATGAGTTATCATTACATTTGATAAATGATCCATTACTAGGTGAATCAGAATCAGTTAAATTTTTTTAGGTTACAAAATGCAAAAATTCTACAACATAATTTTTCTCTGCCAAGCTCAACAAAAAACCATACAATCCAAGCCCTTCACAAACCCTTTCTTATGTAGATACTGCCTGATAACTATTGAAGAATAAAGACATAAAAGCAGCCAATATAGAAACTTCATGTCAAACACCTTCACTTTAAAATCATCTTGATACTATGAGTATGAGCATCTTAGAAATTGCAAGAGCTCAGAGTGAATGAGTTCAGAACATTTAATAAATAAATAAATAACCATTATCTAATGAAAGCAATATTTGGTGGAACATCCTCATATTTTAATAAAAGATTAAGATACAAAAATAGACTTAGTCCACAGAAAAGAAAAACAATGCAACAGGTTTCAAGGTGGTCACCTCATCATCTGGCCAGATATTAAAAATGACTTATCATTTTCCTTTCAATTCCATCAGACTTATTTGAAAGAAATTCAAACCTGAGGCTAGGAAGTTAAAATTTGTCTTTGGTGAAAGAAACCCAGCATTAAACTTCTGGAAGAGGAAATAGAATTTACCAAATTTCAGCAAAAAAAATGGGAAACCATGTATGTTGACAAGTAAAGGATAAATTATGAGGCTGGAAAAACAAAAAAGTTGGTGTGGGAATTGATGTGCTGACCAACTGTTCCCACTATAATTGCCATTTATCCAAGCCTTAGCCCAATGTAGGCTATTGTCCAATGACTTTTTTTAGAAAGGGGAAAATATAACATTGCCCAATTAGGTGAGCACCTGGGAATATTCCCAAGGAGAAACAGACATGAAAACATAAGATGGTCATGAATTATTAGTCTTGTCTCGTATTTTTTATGTCTATTTCTCCACGGAAATCTTTTTATAATTCATAACAAAGGTCAAAAGGTCCAAAACACATTTTGTATGTTTAAAATATTCATATAACCAGGATGATGTAGGAAACAAGATGGCTTTTATGGCATAAAAATGCACCAACAAAAAACTCATCACTGTATTGCCCCTGTATTGCTCTGATTTTATTCCATGTGATTTCTGGCTATTCTCAAAATAAAAGGAAAGAGGTTCAACATGATTGCAGATATTTGGAAGGCTTGACCAGTGATTCTGAAGGATGTTCCTTCATAAGAGGATTACGATTTAGATAATATTACATTTGCACTTTAATACTAGATGGAAGACACTCTCAATATGACATTTCTTATTTCACCTATTCGTCAACAGGTGGTGTTGGTAATTAAAGAGAGATACGTCATTACAAAAAATAGGTGTTTACAGCTTGATGGTTTGATGAATAAAGGGTATGCAGATACTCTTTACTCATAAAAATTAACCTTATATTCCAAAGATTCCTAAAGACTCATTCTAAGACCCATTACCCTTTCCGTTGTACCTTTACATCTATGTGCAACCTGACTCCTGAAAATGTTTCCAACAACATTTTTCCCATATGTAAGAAAATCAAACAGGTTAATTGAAAAAAAATGCATCTATATGACATAGAAAAACTTACTACTAGGTACTAGAACTAATATAATTTTCTCAAGTGTAAACCACAGCAGATAGTTTCAGCCTGGTATTGATATGAAAAATTAGCAATAATTCAAAACTTACCTTATAATTTACATTGAATACTGATTAATTAAAGATAATCATATTCTTCGCTAGGCAGCTATCGAATTTCAAGTCTTTGGCACAAAAGCATTAGTTAATACAAAATAGCACTCCTATAAAACACAGACATATCATCAACTTCATAAATACCTAATTTGTTGAGTCCTAGCTCCAGCCTCATCTGAGACAAACATGTTTCCAACCATAGAAGTAAGAGAAGAAAGCCATCCACCACCTGACTGTGGTTCAGCTCTCTGTGCAGTAAACTGCCGACAAAACTCAGCTAGGGAAGTTGCAATCACCTAAACAGTTAGAAAATTGTATCTAGTAAAATCAAGAAAACAAACATATAGGAAAACAATTTAAGTTGTAAATTACCTGACCATATCCATTTAAGGCTAATTCATCATCCCAAATCGACAATTTTACAATATATGGATTGGCAGCTTCATGTTTACGATAGTTCACCAGCAAGGTCAATGCTAGAACTGCATCATGGCCTAATGTGGTCCGCAGCGCCGGATCACATAATAACTAATATGAAAGTTAAAAAAAATATTGATAATTAGCAGTAAGATGAAACAAAACTTGAAACACTTTAATGGTTATATGCTACAAATACCTGCATAAGTGATTCAAAGACGCTGTTAATCATGACATATTCCAGAAGGGTGTTTTGGCTAACATTTTCTGAACCAGTTAGGAGAACAAGTAATAACTTTAGGCAGAGGCCTTTCAAACTGGCAGGGTATACTCCTATTTAAATCATGAAAATGATTAATTTTCAATTCTGGATATTGTAATCACAAGACCGGAAAATAAGTATACATTATACAAACCAGTTAAAAATGTATTTATATGTTCCAGAAGCTCTTCCATTAACTGTTCAGCAATATCAAATCCCATTAATATGTTAATGACATCAAACCCACATTCTCCAAGAGTTTTCTTATATATCCCTTGAATTAGAGTGCAAAGAGTCTACATGTAAGAAAAGAAAATACAAGATAAACAATTATCACAAACCCTAATTATGAAATTACACCAATAAATCATTCAACTCCTTCAAAACCAAAAGCACGTCAACATTTGGAATGCAAAATTTACCTGAAGAGCATACACGACTCGTAAACTGTGCTCATCTCCAAGCCTAGCAACACACTGAGCGAACAATGCATTTATGTTCTCTTTCAGCGATATCAGTTGATCTCCACTAAGCTTTTGAATTTCTCCTTCAAGATGGGGTACCTATGTAAAAATGGTTACAAATATACTCTAAATGAACAACACTAAGGTGATCTAATTACTTACCTTAGGCTTCAAGAGGAAGAACTCATCCCAAAAATTGGGGTTTCCTAAAGAAGGGTCATCTCCCTAAGAAAGATAAATAATAGCTTTAAAATACGATGCAGAATAAAAATAAAATTTTCTACTTATCAGCTTACACTCACCCTAAAAAATGATTCATATATTTGAACAATTTTTTCTTTTAATTGTCTTTTAGACCCAGACCCGCTTCTTTTCCTCGATGACATGATAGTAAAATCTTAGAAATTGCTGTATTATTTACTGTATTTGTCGGTCATCTAACAGTTCACATCTCAGGGAAACGAGATACCTCGGAATGAGATTTAAAGTTCCAATTCGGTTAACCATACAAAAACATTGCACCCTATAACTTTTCTTTAAGGCATTGGATGTTTGTTGACACGAGCTGTTATCGAGAAAATCTGTTCACCGGCAAAATCTCTCGTTAACGTTATCAAACAGATTATTTCAATGCTTTGCTATTTTAGAAGGAATAGAGTCGTTCTCACTAAATTGAAAAATTCCATCTCAATGTTTAAAAGAAATTCAATTTTTCAAGATACCTGTCTGCATATAAGTTAACGAAATACAATCGTCGATTGTCTTGCGATGCAATCGGTAGGCGGGGGCGGGGCGGGGTACACTGGACAGATCTGATTGGTCGTCATTCAAGAATTTTTTGTTGTCTTTTTAAACTTTTACCCTTTTACTTAACAGAAACTCCATATAGTATAAGTGCTTCGATTTTTTAAGGGATTGACTTTCTTATGCGGATGGAATTTATTTAAGTATTGCCTGATCATTGTATAAGATAAACCGGCACCTTATCTTCTGAACGATAACATTAAGAAACGTATCTATGAATCCATGAATATGGCAAATTTTTTGGGATAATAAGAAATTTGCTTAAATTTTTCAGGATGACAACGTCTAGGAGACGCAGGAAGTCATTGTTTCTCAAAAGTTAAAAAGTGTCCGGATGAGTTTCTGTAGCGTTATTAATTAAGAATTTATTTCAATGACAAATTCGGTACTAAAGAAGACTGCCTAAGCGCAGCATGTGCGTCAAAATGAAAAAAATTTATTTTGGTGGAAGCTAGTGGGATTTAAATATATATTCAGTATAGTTCCTATATAATCAGCAATCTACTTAGGCAGTTGATTTCCCCATCTTCCTGACCTTTTGAAAATGTTTCAATGTCCCTATATCCCTCTCAGAACTATTTCAATACATAAACATTCCTAAGCATATCCCATGAGTAGTTTCCATTGGCCCAATTAATTATGCTATAATCTTTTAGCAAGCTCTAGATATTTATGCACCCCAATGCAAATACTTCGAAGGACCTCTTAGCCACCTTCCCATACAAATAGTAAAGGAAATTACTCTTGGGGCACCCCTATACTTTCCTTTCTTGCTTACTGACAAGATAGCTCTGAATCAACCCAACTTTCTAACAACAAAATTTTTCATGAGATGTTTATTGATTAAATTCAATTTTGTCTTCAGCGTTTATGATCAATTCTTGTTGAACTATAATTATGAACTGAATTTTATGATTTTACATACTTTTATTGTTGAGAGCAAACTCTAATAAAAGTAATAAGTCCCTTGTCATAGACTCTCTGAGGATGCTCCCGTTTGGAGCAAAATATGGATCAGCTTTGAATTTTTAAAGTTTTTCTTTGATGGATGTGGAGTTTTTTTTACCTTTGTTACGAGAGTATATTCATTGGGAGAATCTGCTGGTTCTGCAAGATTCACAATTCAATCAGAAATCCTAGCTCATTCACATATTTTTTCAGTAGCCTCTGTAATTTACCCATTGAATCAAGAAGAGCAAATTGTATGCAACAAGCATGAGTAATACAGATGAGACCTGATAATCTATTCATCATTGAAAGCAATCTTCTAAAAAGCATTCTCATTTTTACCCATTGAATAGTGTGGGAGATGCAGTACTAAATTCAAATACTACATTAGTTCCACTTGTTTAGTGGCAAGAATTTTTTAAACCCACAAATAGATTGAAATAATAGATGGTTATTCCAAAAATTAGTTTTTATTAAGATAGGAATAGTTATGGAAGGTATGCATAAAGAGTATACACTCAGGTATGCAAGCCAAATAGGTAGGATGCCACATAATTGAATAATATATTTGTTAGTTGCATTTCAGTTATTAATAAGGCACAATGATGAGTTCATGCAGTACTGATGCAATACAGTTATTAAGTCTCACTAGATATTAAAAGTTAACCTACAAAGAATGCACTCTGCAGACAGATGAGAAGGCTGAATTCATACAAAAATGAATTCTTTGTTAAGAAAAAAGTCAAAATGGCCTTTCTTTCACATCAATATGTAGCCAAAAAAAAGAGGGAAAATGAGTTTTTAACATAGCAAACGACAAATTCAATTAAATCGATATTAAATTATTCTATACACAAACATGAAAGATGAATTCTTTAAAATTTATTTGTTGAAGTTAAATGATCACAATCCACCAATAAAACTAAATTATGAGCCTTTAATAATCAGGCAGTATCCTTGTCAAGAAATTTTGCTAAATGTCACGACATCATGAAATTCCTTAATTATTCAGTACACATGCACTCAGTACTAAACCACGATTTCACAATTCATCAGATCCCTTAGTTTTAGGCAATTGTACCTAGAACACTGTAGAATATTTACATTAATTGTTTCTTATAACATTGAAACCAACAGGTTCAATTTATCTGGTTTTAATAGTTTATCTACAAAACAAGCAGTGTGACCTGCCACTGAATTAAAAGTAGTAGTTTATGTAGAAATACAGTCACTTTCAAAATTTCACACACCTCCTTGTCATAATACTATTCAGCTAACTCATCCAATATATATCCTAATGATGACACATACAATGGAGCACCATCATACACAAATCCATCGAGCTCATAGAGCCTTTCGGTATCTTCTTCTGTAGCAACTAAAACTCGACAATATGGCCTGGAAATAAAAAATTTATTTTTAAAATTGAACAATTAAACAAACAATGGAAACAAATAATTGCGATTATGTTCAAGTGGCTGGGATGACTCATCTGGCACTAATAGCACCACTTTGGAATTTTTGAAGGACATTATAATTTTGATTTTATTTATCTGATCATTTATTTAGTATTTCTGTCCTTTGGTCAAGAATAAGGCAAATGCATTTGGAGATTCAATAGTACATATGTCAAAAATAAGCCAAAAAAGCAAAATTTTTAATGCAACAATCAAAATATTTTACAAACCAAAACTAGCACATCATTAAAACTAACTTTTGCTTTAAGTTTCCAACTTGTTAATAAATGGCTACTTTCTATTCAACTTTAGCTTATTTACTATTAGCTTTAGCCTTTATATCTTTTGCAAAATTAAACTAAGCACTACATTCTTGAGGTAAGAACCAAAGGAAATTTTATTCTCAACTACCACGCTGAATTGCTAGGCTAGAAGAATGCTTCTTCCACATTTCGGTACAATGAGCCTTTTAAAGGAGATTAAATTAATTTTTAAACATATTACATGCTATAGAATTTTTTTTTCTGATCATCTAGAATTATTTTTGCATTCAAAATAATAAATTTACCCATCCCAGTATGTGATGATTTTGTCCCAGGATGTCTGTTGAGACATTCTGAGAAACTTGAGGGTTCAATGTGCTAAACAATCACATGGCTGGAAGAAAATATTTATGAAAATTTTGGAATTTCATTATTATTATAAGTTATTTTTCAACTCCAATGAGAATTTCAAAATAATGTTAAACTTTTCCTACCACAACCAATTATTTTGAAACTAACAATCTCTCAGCTAGTGCAAAATATTGGCAGCAGGTTTTCCTCTAAGCTGCATGCCTGGGCAGCCACGCAACAATTTCAAAAGCAGTCCAACTAATTAATGGAGC
>KZ308500.1:350476-362087 GCA_000376725.2 Ladona fulva
ATTGAAAAAAATTGTATCATACTTTCCACAACCAATTACTATAACCAAAATATCACCAATATGCAGGAAATTTCAATTGGATGACCTTTAGAATATTAATAGCACAAAAATTATATAAAAAGATAAAAATATTATCAATATAATTAAAACAAATAGTGAACTTGAAACGTCATCTCTTTCTAAATACTTAGCCTACAACAAAATTTTTTTCATGGACATGTTAAGAGTAATCACTGGACTGATGCTTTACCTTTCCTCTAAAACAGGACTAAAAACTTCACACCACTGTGAACCACATACAAAGGAATCTCTAAATATTGGGAGCCACTATGAGGTTTTCATAAAAAATAATTTTAGAGCTTCATTATAAATTGATATTCATTAATTTATAGTTGATTTGTACTATTTTACTGAAAATAAAATGTAAACAAGAAATAAGATAAAACTTAACTATGTGAGATTATTTTCATACTTAAGTTGTTAGAGCATGGGTATTATGCTAGTGCATTAGTGCATATAGTGTACAGTAAAAACAGAATAAGGCATACCAATACTGTTAGAATCAATACTTTCTTCAAGCTGACAGAGAAAGTTGCCACATTTTGAATAATTGTTTTTCTATTGAGAATGGGTTTCCAAAATATTAAGGAAACTGAAAAATCCATGGATTTTTTTAAAGGTAATTAAGAAAAACAAAATATTATACCAATATCAGTGCCTTAAACTAATTATTAACTGTTAATGGCAGGAAGCTGTATCTAAGGGAACAAATACCAGCATCCAGGATGCATGCTGAAAATCAGCCATCACTGCTCTAAGCTCTCCATTGCATTCAACTTCATTAAACTCTAAGAGCTACACAGTGCATAATGGGCAAAGCTCTAGCAACAGCACGTTTGGCTATTTCATCAAACTAAGGTTGAAATTGAGGTTTTGATATACTCCATCTTAATTTCCATAGAACACAGGTGCCTAAGCAGTACATCTCCCCTCATATGTGGAGGTGTAGTGAGAGACCCACTTTAATCATTCAAATAGTAAAATTTTCCAATTAAATACAAGGAAATAACAATAAAACATTATCAACTTCCCTTTAATTCTTAATGGGAAATAAAAATTGATAAATACAATCCAACTAGACAACCAACACCAAAGTGTAACTTACTGGACTCTCAAGAAAACATTAGATAGTTCCAGTAACAAACATGAGGAATAACACTATTCACTCAACAAGAAGCACATTTTGTCACTTCATCATTTGTGAGATCACACTGACAGGCCAACTTTCAATTTCTAATGTATAAATAGAATATAAAAATAGTTTACACAAATAGTAAAAAACAAAGTAGCAGAAATTTACCAAATAAAGTCCTCAAAAAACTGAGGTAAATCCACAAGGCAGCCCTAGCTTTGTGAAATTTTCTTTGAACACTTACTTTTTGCTAATAATCTCCTTCAAAAGGTTTTCCTTTTCTGTTCCTACACTGTTGAATGTCTTATTTTCTCACCACATTAGTCATGACAAAGGCATTAAATAACTGTCATCCACGCAAAACGAAAAATAGAGCTGATTGTGAAATACCCGTAATTGGCCATAAATCTGACCCAGCAATTTTTCATCCATGAAAAATCTCTTCTTCAGATACTCTATACTCTATGAATGGTCTAAATTCCCCATTTTTCTTATGTGAAAATACATGAGCTTAGATTCAACAATTGGCACAGTCAGCAGGGTGACGGCTTTACAACCACAAAATTTCACAATATATTTGTTTATTTTATCAGAATTCAAGCAATATTGAATTTAAAACAATATTCAACCGCCAAAATAAGAATATCCTATTACCCTTCTTTTGGCACTTGTCTCAATTTTGGAAAACTATTGTTAAAATTTAACTTGGATTAATTTTTCATTAAGAAAAAAACCCTAAACACAATGGAAGGTAACTTTAAATGCATTTCTTACGAAAATGCTTTGGCTTGTCTGGTGTCATACCAGAAACAGTTAGGTACATAAAATGGCGTATTATTTGCAAAGGAAGACATATAACAAGCGTTGTTAGGATGCAAGAAGAAAGTTGTGCAACTTCCGTTTCTCAAGTTTTAGGAAAACATACACAGATGCATACAAACTCACTACTTTATTTAAAAGACAACTAGAGAAGGCATGAGAAAGCAATCAGAGCTGATACAAATGGAGTCTTGCATTTAAACTCTTACTTTTAATTAAAGCATACATGACATTGCTATAAGTATATCTGATAAAACATTTGAAAATAAATAGCTTTTAAGTGTTTAATATAGAATTTCTTACCCTTAGGAGCTCCTTTATCTCGGGCCTCACCTTTAGTTCCTTTTTCCTCACTGTAAAAACATTTGCCTTTAATAGTTGAATGCTACATCTTTGGTGTAATAGCAATATAATTATCAGTTAATTCAAACTTAGATAAGTTTAAAAAGTAATAAACAACCCTTTAATATACTTTATACCCTTTATATAATCAATATACTACTTCAGTACCTATATTTGAATGGTAGAGTCAAAATCTCCCAAAGAGGAGATCTTGAGTTCTCCTCTAAACACAAATGCACGAGCATCGACCAAATCTACACAGCATGTTTGGTTTTTAGTGGTCTCCTTTGGAATATAATCTAACAGCAACACAAAATGATACTTTGATAACAAAATTTCTAAATACTGGAACCAAAACAAATAATCCTAGTAATAAACTCAAAACACATAATAATAAGAACTTATACTATACATTTTATTTGAAAGTGGTCATGTACCCCTTACTAACACTTCAGGAAAGTGAGCATGCACCCATCTTTCTAGAAAAGTGAGATATTACACATCCAGTGATTTATGTATGACGGAAAAATTTCTTACATTTTGTAAACTTCACGACTTCATTTATCTCAGAAGAAATAAGCTTAAATAATCTCAAAGAAAATCTGAAGTAAACTTTAAATAAGGAAATCAATATTATTCTACCTTAGTTAAACAATAGTAGTAAAATACAAGTATACTTGATGGACAAATACATTAGCTGCTTAAAGCCTAATCTTACAGAAGAAACTGATATAATGTTTTTAAGGAATATACTCAAGGTGAAGGTGAAATTTTAACATTTTAATAATTACATAACAAACATGTATACTCTATAATTAAAAAAAAATAAAATATTAAATACACTAACATCAATACACATACCTTCCTTTATCCTGTGATTTTTTTCCACTTGTAGCAACTTTTATATCAAAGCGCTCACAATTTTGAAGATCCCTGTAAGCCTTAAGAGCTTCATCATAATTTTTGTACCTTACAAAAATCCATGGTACTTGTTCTGAGGATTTCCGGATACTAACAACATCACCATACTTTTCAAATATGTCCCTCACTTCATCTTCTGATACTTTCTGGAAGTTCTTGAAAGTGAGAGCATAGAGTCCATCTGGCTGGGGAACTAAATTTTCCATCTAAAAAGACAGAAATTCATAGAGAACCATCATTAGTCTTCTGATTCTTGTTATGTTGACCTTTTCAAAAATTCTCTAATTAATTTCCTTAAGTCTGTTTATTTTACCATAATTACATACTACATCTTTCCTATTTCCATTCCTATCCCATCCTCAACCTTTCTTGCACTACAGTAAAACCCATTTAAGGGTTCTTAAGGGTGGTGAGGGTGAAACAGTAAAACCCATACAACGGAGAAGACTGCAAATTAGTATATAAACAGGAAATGACAAAATTTCATTACATGCACATTGAAAAACAATAGTAAAGTGTTTTTTGGATTGTTTGATTTAGAAGAAGTGCTTAAAATTTTAGTATGAGATTTGATCCCCTTAATTTCCCTTAATTTAAACAATAGTGCTAGTTAATACATAAATACTAACAAATTTTATTACTTCAGTTAACAAAATGAATACCAATATCTTATAGTTATAAATGAGGCAATACAGATAATGTTAATAATGTTTTGTACAACAGAAAAAACAGCTGAAATGGGTAACAGTGCTTCTGGGGAGAGTAAAAATCTGCCTTAAATGTATGGTTACCATACTCTGATGCTAAGAAACTGGGACTTATCAAATTCTGAAGCGAGTAAAACCAGGATGAAATAAGTACATGGCCTTAAAGTTAATCAGAGTAAATTTAAGTACTTTTCAATCATTCTGATGCTGCACAATAAGTATATAGCTACTTATGAAAATTTACGTTTAAGTGATTCGACGAAATATTGACTATCTACAAAATCTTTATCTTACATTATATTCCTTCATTAAATTTTTTATCAAACTTGGACAGTATAAAAATTGACTGGGACCATGTTTTAAAACCAGGACAGTCCCAGTCAAAATAGGACATAAGCCTATATATAAGCAGTTAGCAGAGCATTTTATGCAGTATTATCACTACTATTTCATTATGTATGAGTTTCATGCAAAAGGGAGTGGAGCTGGGAGAAAGAGTGTATTAGGTGTGACAGCATCTTAAGCGAGAGGGTTTTAAATGGGTTTGACTGTATTTTCTTACACAAATCCATTCCAAATGTTCAGTACAAATATCTTAATCCCTCCCACTAAATAACTTATCAATCACCTAACATCTCATACTCTCTTAGAGCAATAGTTTTATCTCCTCATCCAAACCCTTTCCCAATATCCCATAACTCATTGATCTTATACTGAGCCACACTAACAACTCCAAGGCTTTTTATCTTTTAATTTCCTGCATTTCTTCTATAGCTATAACTCACTTGGCACATTGTTCATTGCCATCAGTACTATTTAAATTTAAGTTATGAGTTTTGCATCTAACTTTCTATACTAATCCAATCTATATATTACATCATGTACTCATATAACATCTTATGAAAAAAATGCAACCAAATAAGCAAATTAGGGACAGCTAAGACTTCTTGGGTTTACAACCAGGCTGTTTCTTGAATGAGTGTCAATGTTTTGACTATTATCGGGATGAAGTGAAGAACTGAATTGTGAATTCTGAAAATGACTCCAAAGACAAGAATCAAAATGTCACTCACCAAAGAAACAACCCAGTTGGAAAACCTAAGAGGTTTTTATCTATTTAAAATTAATATGGTCAAGCATGACTTCATGGAATTTCACACACCTTAAAGGAAAGGACACTTTATAACTTCCACAGCAGATTTTTATTGACTAGTTTCATCAACAAGTTGACAATTTAACTAATGAGATATCAAAATGTTGACAAAACTAGTCAATAAAAATATGCTGCAGAAATTACAATGTATCATTTCTTATAAGAACTTCATCTAATCTTTGCCTTCATTTAGTTTTCACCCATCTTTCCTAATCTTTATCTGTCCTAGCTTTAGTTTCTGTGTTAAGGTTTGTTACAATAACAATCAATATCTGCTACTAAGCTAATGGTTTGGTATTTTGAATAGTCATTCTTTTATTAGAATAGAAGATGAAATCTAGGATAGGGTCCTCAGAAACTAAAATAGTAAACACCTTGGCTTAGTTTCCTTCCATTTCATCATTTAGAAGAACTTCGATTACTCTATCTGATATGTTTAGTCCTATATTTCTCCTACTTCTAGTTACTTTTAAATTCTGACCTTAGACTTTCCCATACTGATGCTGTACATACTTTCTTTTATACCTAAATGGGCAATGCTAAAGATTTCCATTTATTTAATAATATCCATTTAGTAAGCTTTTTCATTCAACTTTTTAATGTTTCTTTCCCATTCTTCTTGTAATTTTGAATGCACATTTCCTATATTCCACCTTCTCCACCTATCTACTAAATAAGCCTTATCTAAAACAACCCAAGGGAGAGCCTATTCATTTTTGGATGAAATATATTTAGACCACTTCCCATCATAATTAAATTTATAGATGGCCTTTTATCTCAATTTAATTTATTGTTTTATTTCTTTGGTTTCATGTTTATTAGTACAACATACTTAAAATGTCAATATTTAATTAATTACCTAAATTAATTTTTCACCCAAATCAATTCACCTGATTTTATTAGAAAAGTGATGAGATACACACAGTTCACATGCTTTGAATTCAGAAGAAGAAATTGAAAGAGAAAAAGTCTGCCGCAGCTGGGAATCGAACCCGGGTCTCCCATCTTTCTGGGCAGGTGCTCTGCCCTCTAAGCTACCACGACAGAACAATCCCACCTTCAATTTCGTGATTTTATTAATTATACTTATTTCCACATGCTACTCCAGTTTTTCATTCTTTCAAAATAAATCTGATATGATTTAGCTCATCCAGCATTTTACGTAATGCTTACATAAATTTTCCTCCCACACTCAACACCCCTTTCCCCTCTCCTCTCTCCCTATATATTCTTGTATTTCCTTTCCTGATGTGCCTGATGATGTCGATGTATCGATGACACTAGTTGCCTCTGAAAAAATATACCTATGGAAGCTACCCAGTGTTCTTGTCTTATTTAGTATTTTCATTCGTTTACCTTGGTTACTTATGGAGATGAAGCAAGTAATCTGACTGTTATATGATATGAAATAAAAATTTATATAAACAGAATAAGTCTGTTTCTGTATTGGCCATCTGATGAATTAGGAGTTGAACTACAAACAGGTATTTATTGATAGAGATCTGAAAAACAAGTGACAGGATGCACTCAGACAAACCTTAACTAAAAAGTAATGTCGAACAATTAGTGTATGGTTGGTTTAGTATCAAGTTGGGTTTGGAATAAGAAATTTAATGGAGAGAGAGGAAATAAACGAGTAGAGATATATGAATTTGCAATAAAGGTAGATAAGATGTACAAGACATGGCACAAGAAAAGATTGGAAATGGTGAGATAACACAGTGAGATAGCAAAACACTTTATGAATAAGAAAATGAAGAGCTCACTGAAAATGGTAATGTGTACCTAAGATGAGGGAGCATTATAAAGATATGGCTGATGGAATTTTATAATGTATAAGAATATTTCACATGAAGAATAATACTATGAAAAGAATAAAGAGTTGTATCCCAAACGGTAGCAAAAGATTGTTAAAAATGATAGAGTGATCGATCTAATAAAAGAAAAACCTAACGATGCCACAAAATGTGAAGATAATGATTCACAGAAATCATAACCTACTTGTTCAAAACATCATAATTTGCCTCTTCACAATTTCCCAAATTAATTTCTTTGATTTAGGTTCCCATTTGAGATGTTTATCCGTCCCACTGAAAAAATCCCAAGTTCATAAATTGCAACTCAAAATACATTCCTATATAGATAATCTGAGCTCATAAAGGACTGGAAATATTTACATACATACATAAGTGTTCTACCTTTCGGTAGGTCCATGTGCCCTAATATTCCCTATTCATAGCCCTTTCCTTCGCTACCTGGTAACTTACCCCACCCTTTATGTCATCTAACATTTTTTGCCTTTGCCTTCCCCTCTGTCTTTTCCCTTGCATTCTACCCTCTATTACATTCTTCAGCAATCCCTCTCCTCTCAATATCTGACCCACCCATTTCTTTTGTCGGCGCTTAATTACTTCAATTAAAACCCTTTCCTCCCCAACCATTTCTAGCACC
This sequence comes from Ladona fulva, assembly GCA_000376725.2. Lineage (NCBI taxonomy): Eukaryota > Metazoa > Arthropoda > Insecta > Odonata > Libellulidae > Ladona > Ladona fulva. The sequence goes on from KZ308500.1 coordinate 358,062, forward strand.
TCTATGTTTGTTTTTCTATCCACCCAGCTCACCTTCTCCATTCTACGCCACACCCACATCTCAAATGCCTCCAATCTTTTGATGTCCTCTTTTCGTAAGGTCCACGTTTCACACCCATATAGCAAAACACTCCATATCAAGGATTTTACCAATCTTTTCCTGATTCCTTTATCGAGACCCTTTGTCATTAATTCCCTTCGCTTCATAAAAGCTTCCTTGGCCAATGCTACTCTTTTTCGAACCTCATCTCCACACCTCCCATCCCAAGATAGAACACTACCCAAGTACGAGAATTTGTCCACCTGCTCTAGTTTTTCCCCATCGACCCTGATCGTTAATTTAGCCTTCTTTCCCTTAGTGAATCTCATTACCTTAGTTTTACTTACGTTAATTTTCATTCCATATTCCCTTGCCTTATCGTTTAGTGCATTTACTAGTATTTGTAAACCCCTTTCGGAATCGCACACAATAGCTTTATCGTCTGCATATCTTACTGACTTTACTACTTTCCCTCCAACTATCACTCCCTTGCTTATTTCTTCCCAAGCTTCATTCACCATTTCCTCTGCATATATATTAAAAAGCGATGGTGATAATGGGCATCCTTGTCTTACCCCTCTCCCTAACTCTGCCCATTCCGACTCTCCTTCAGTTATTCTAACTCGCGCTGTTTGATTTAAGTACAAATTTTGCACCAAACGCCTATCTTTCCAGTCCAACCCAATTTTCTTTAAAATTCCCATTAATTTTGGCCATTGAACTCTATCGAAAGCCTTTTCAAAATCGACAAAACATGCACATATATCCTTTTTAAATTCCAGGCTTCGTTCTACTAGCACCTTCATTACCCCAATTGCATCCCTCGTTCCTTTCCCTTTCTGAAATCCGAACTGGTCTTCTCCTATTTGCTCCTTAATTTTTCCTTCAATTCTTCTATTCAATACTCTTAGGATAACCTTTGCCGCGTGAGATATTAAACTGATTTGGAAATATTTAATTACAATATATTTGCTATTTCGACCGAATAATATCACAGGAAACAACAAGATTACGGTCGCAGTAGCTACTTCAAATTGGACGATTTATATTCCATAATACATAGATTAAAATACCTCATTAAAATACTCCCACAATTTGAGCAAAAAGGAATGTATTTTATATAAAAGAGCTGGATTCAAGGATAATGAGTGGCAATAAACAAATTAGGGATGTATGAAAATTCTCAAGAGGATAACTATTGTTCAAATTATAAACATGAAATGTTCCATCGTTTATGTCTACCAGCCGGCATAGACTTGTCTAAAAACCAAAACCGAATATTTAAGGAATCGTAACAAAAACCAACAATAAAATAACGATCAACGAATATTAATATCAATAAAATCATCTACCTTGAAGGTAAACACCAATTTTTCTCTTCGTTAGTGTGTATCGTGTGTATTCACGCGGCCCAGCCGTCAAACTTCACCGATGGATTCTACGGATTCTACGGATTCTACCACACGTGCTGCCAGTGTTGCTGCCTATTGCCGCTGCTGCTGGCTCATACTGGCTGATGCCTAGAATTTCGGCGCTGTTTATGAAAAATAGAGTTCCGTAGCAAGCTCCTTCAGTTCCTTAGTTATTGTTGACGAAATTTTCTTTGGTTTTGTCTGCAATTGGTTTGTGATCAGTCATCAATTTCATTCATTCTGTTTACAACACCTCATCAATCTTCGAACGCCAGTGAACATATGTTAAAACATCATCATCGGTCGTCGCACAATAAATCGTCGTTTGTCTGTATGCAAAAACTACGTTAATTGTTTGTATCCTACAATATCCGTCAGATTTCCTTTTCGATTATTTATTTTGAAGGATTTCTTTTATCACAGTTACAATGATAATCGATAATATTCTTCGAATCGTCACTGTTTCAACTGGTGGAATGCCTAACAAAATATTCCATTCGAAAAAGCGATTATTTTCGGAGTATTTTCGAGGAAAAGCGACGTGTGTGAATGATAAACTACCGTTTGATAAAGTTCACGATGAATGGCTGAAGAAATTCGAATTGAATGGAGTTAGTGAGCCGAAAGAGTCGATCAATATCATAATGTCTCACGTTCTTGGAAGTGAAAAGGTAATACTCGGGTAAATTACGTCAAATTGTTATTTCTATGAATAAATCAATTGGAAATGAATTTATCTTGTATCAGGTTGGTGGAGATCATCTAAAAAAGACACCATTGAGTGATGAACAAATACAGTTATTAAACAGGCTCTGTGAATGTCGACTAGCAAGGTAAAAAAATGTCTCCTATATTCCTTACGCAACCTCCTAATTAGATGGACGTTGTTTAACAATTTTAACCCTAACAATTTCAAATTATTGACATTTTTAAGTACTTGGTTAAATTTTTATGCACAGGCTTGGTTAAGAAAAATAATTTTGGAAAGTCTTCATAATGTATTTCTTCATCCACCACTATTTCTCATTCATCATTGTCGCAGAACAGGCCCTTACACTTAGTTTGAACTCTCTTAAATTTCTCAAAAAACAAACTGATGAAGTCTTAACAAGAAATCAACCTCAACACAGAAGGTATCATTTCCTAGAGGTTATAACCTACTATATACTATAGTAGTTAGTTGGAGTGTTAAGTAGCCTTAGTGACATTTCATGAAAATCTTGACTAATTAAATCAGAGAAGTAGATATTGGAAGAGATCCCTAGAGAAAACAGGATAGTGGGATAAGATGTTGATCCACAATCCATAAGAAGTGGAAGCTATTGAAAAATATAGGAAGATTCATTCTAGATCTTTGAGACAGAAGAGGCTTGTATTTATTTTAGTATAATTTATTAAGGGAAAGTTAACAGCAAGAGGAGGTTACAATAATCTTAAACAAGGAAGTTGGTCATGCTAGAATAGCAATTAAGGTAATAAAATGGGTCAAATATTGCTGAAGTAAATGTCAGTAGAAGAGAGTTATTGTCTGGTTTACATGCCCACAATTGTTTATATGGAGAAATATTGGTCTTTATATATGTCCAGATAGAAAAAGGCGAAAGAACTCTATTTTTAGAGAGACATTTGGCGTACGGAAAAGACAGAAGAGTTGTGATAGTAAATTATTCTCTAAAAAAACATCGATACCTATTATTCTGGAGCTCTGTGCCATTCTGATGGCAGTCACTTGAACTATAACATCTCCGATGTGATATGCCATATCAACTTATTTACTTTCTACCAAAAGCAGTAATTCGAACTCATAGAAACTTTCAGGCTTATTTAACCTTCCAACAAAAATAGGGTTGTGCCTGACTCAAGGGTGATGTGGCTTCTGGCATCCAAAAGGGTTTTCACACAGACCACAGTATTTATAACATGATGGAAAATATTTTAGTTCCAGTGGCTATTATCAGAAGCATGCAGTAACCCAGAAGGCAAAGGTTTTAAGTATTTAAACATCTATCTTAGCACCACAGGATGTTCAATTTCGCCCAAAATAAAGACGTTATTTATTTATTTATGTACTCATAAAAGTTACCAAGATGCTCAGGACAGGATGCAGTTTAGAAATAGCTAAAATAAAGGAAAGGAAGGTAACTTAGTAGGTTGTAAAACCTACGAAAATCCCAAAGGAATAACAAGTGTGAAAAATAGCGACACAACTGGGACTCAAACCCAGGTCTCCCACTTTCCGGGCAGGTATTCTAACCACTGAACTACTGTGCCGCGTCTCTCTCACACTGTTAAGGGAATGCTTTGTGGGCAGAGCAGACAGTCTCCAACCTCTTTTACAACCTACTAAGTTACCTTACTTTCCTTTATCCTTGTGATTTCCTGGGGGGAAATAACCTCATAATACCTGCTTTGTGAGCAGGATGTCTCTTTGAGGACCTCGGGCGGCAGGTTGTGCCACTAAATGTGGAGACTGTCTGCTCTGCCCACAAAGCATTCCCTTAACAGTGTGAGAGAGACGCGGCACGGTAGTTCAGTGGTTAGAATACCTGCCCGGAAAGTGGGAGACCTGGGTTCG
>KZ308500.1:362464-382671 GCA_000376725.2 Ladona fulva
AATTACCATAAGTAACTTAAATATAATATAATAATAATATTTATTCTTATAAATACCATAAGTCCAATAAACTCTTAAAGCTCTAAAGGGTTGGGATATGAAAATTGTTGGTGTATAAATGTCTAGCCTGGTTCTTCAATGAATCCAACTCATCTAAATTCACGAAGAGTCTATTCATAAATTGTATGGCGTATGTACAAAAGAATATGCGATGAATAAATTTAGAGTTAGTCCTGTTTGCTGAATTCAGTTTTGAGCGGAATATCAAAGTGACAATTTGTTATCCAATCCTTCTATTAATTTAACTTTTTAATTTAGATGTAAGTATATAATGTTTTATTAAGGGACTTTTCTTATTGGATTCTTTCTATACCCTCTTTGTATTTTCTCTTTTCCTTCTGTTTACCTTTGTTTTGCATTTAAATAGGTATATATTTTGTATGTTTGACAATGCCTTTACTGCATTCTTGTAGTCTTTTGGATAAATAAATTTGAATTTGAATTCATCTTTTGCTTAACTTATATCTGAAAAGGGTTCCAGTGCAGTACATTATTGGAGAGTGGCAGTTTAGAAATTTGTGTCTATCTCTAGCTCCACCTGTATTCATTCCAAGACCTGAAACTGAAACTCTGGTAGATCTTGTTTTAAACAGTGTGTGTCAGGATTCCAGGCGAGTGGAAATATTTGAAATGGGATGTGGAAGTGGAGCCATCAGCTTGTCACTGGCTCATGAAAGTGAAAAGGTATGTCAAATAAAAGATTTCCTAACCATATTTAGAAATATGATTACATCCTAATGTAATTAAATGATAAGTAATCTGGATATTAAGTCTCTGCTTCTCTTACACCCTTCTATTGTGTATTCAGCATGCTAGCAACTCTGTGATTATTAATCAGATACTAACTTTTGTAATAAGATCTTATACCAATATACATAAAGTATATACAAAAGCTCCATATCTTAGAGTGCAAACAATTTTTTTGTAAGGTCAACATTGATAATTAAATGTATTGATGTTAATCTTCCTATTATGTAAATAGATATTCCAGTAAAGTTAATGTTCCTCCCTGGAGGTATAAGACTGTCTGATTGAGTTTTAGAGAACTCTGAAATGAGTGAGTGAGTAATTAGAATTATTTATTTCAGTGTGATAGTTTATGATCCATGCTTACATCTGATAAATATTCTGCTGAAGCATATTTTTATTCTTGAGTTGAGGTAGGTGAGAGGAAAACTTACATCTTTTTTATTCTGTGGAAGGATTTTAAAATAGGAACAATTCTGTGTGACAGTTATTATGTAAGGATTCTATATACCTAAATAACTATTTAGCTGTAACTGAGGATATTATAGGTCTCTGTAACATTTTCCACTGTAGATGTTCTGAGGATTTTTCTTCCTAATTGATGCAGTATCATACTCATTAAATTTCTCCTCTAAATGTTCATATTTATTTTTTCAGATTTTTTTTGTCTATTGTGTTGTTCTGTTTGTGATTACAACAAATTCATCTCTTATCTACTACCATCTCTTGCTGCCAACCTGTAACAAGTGATTTATTTATCGCTATCATAAATAGCACTTAAAACTTAACAGTTGAAGTAGAAAATAGAAACATTATCCTGTGCATGTATTTATCCTTTATATTTCTGTAAGTATTTAACTTACACCTATCTTTAAATATCATGCTCAAATTCTTCTAATAAGTTATGTTTTGGTGTTCAGTAATAAAGATTAACAAATAAATGTTTCTGATGACTCACTGTGATGTATTCAAGTTCTTTAGCTATCAATCTTTAACTCAATGCAATCATTGAAATTCATTTATGAAGAATTAGCTGGAAATCTTTTTTTTTTACTATCTTCCTTTTTCAAATATTTCCTTATCCTGCCCCAGAGACAATGTCATAGGCATGATCCCAAATTGACCTTTTCCCTGTAAGGATTTTTCTCTCATTGACATGTTTGTGAGGATTTCCTTCCCATGTTTTATGATGAAAGCCAGGTCCGTCTGTATTCAGCCAAGAGGCCATTTGGATCCTTACCTACTCTACCAAAAGCCACTGAAAGGGAATGAGGTTTTCTTATCTTGATGAGGAGTGAGGTAGCTTGCTCCTACTTCCCTCAGTAAGCGAGAACTCCTTAAGTAGAAAACATCCATATAAGTGCACCAAATGACCCTAACTATATGACCAAAGTGAATGCTATTATTCAACATCAATCATACTTCTATAGCTTTTATACAACCATGTACATGAATAAGACTAAGGTGAAATTAACTGAAAGATGCAAAATAAACGAAGACAGAATATTGTGTATTCCATCACAGACATTAATGTATGTGATAGAATTAAGTATTATATATGAATTTCTTAAAATTATATGAAAAATTATTGTACTTTTACCCATTACTTCTTTTGTATCCCATTAACACCATGGAATTTCTCTTCTTAAGTGACTTGTTGCAAATTTTTGTTTATATTATCTGCTAAAGACCTGAAATCAGTTTGTCTATCTTCTCTTGAAAAAATATACAGCTGCCTAAGGTCAAACCTGGGACGTGTTATAAAGCCTTCATTTCAGGTGAAACACAAAGTAATTCTTAATATGATATATCAGTTTAGATACGCTTGCTGGTGTAGAATTTGGAATTCAATTTATCTATTAAGCAAATGATTTTAATCCAGAACAAAAGAAGTTAGTATAAGTTAATAATTCATTAAATACCCTCTCTTACATATAAAGTCTACGGAGTCAATTCTTCCTAACGACATTTTTCAGTAGACATCTCTTGTAAGTGTAAAAAAAAACTCTCAAGCTGTACCACTGAATCCATAGGGATCAGATCCATGACTATTGGCAGAAAAATCCTTCATCAATTTAGAATTACGTACGTATACTGTGGAGGCTGAAGGTTCTCCAAAATAAATTTGAACCAAACATCCCTCCATTTACAATTGGATTAAGAGAAATCTAATTTCCTTACATTGGTCACTCATGTGAGTCTTCATAATGAGCCTGTATAAGGGAGTATAGCTGCTTAAAGATAATTTTTTCATTATTGTGGTAGTTTTCGAAATTGGAGATAAAGGAGAAATTACTTTTCATATCTACATTGTTTACCAATGTCAAGCTCACCCAATAGATGCACAACTTCCCAGAGTTGAGTGGAAACAGTGTTAACACGTTCAGTGCTCATGGTCCCCATCTGGTGGTGCACGGCTGCTCGAGCGGTTCATTTCCTCATTCAGTTATATTGCATGGGGTGGGAGTTAAGCACACGCTTGGGTCCTAAAATTTCTTTCTAGCCATCTGTTAGAGTTTAGCCTTACTCTGTGTTCGCTCGTTCTCTGGTGGAGCCATAATTTTTTGCGATAGTGTTGCCTTCATTGTCCGTTCTTTTTGACACGGAAAATCTTCTTGTACATTTATAGTGAACAACGATTTTTTGATAAATATTAGTTAAGCTTTATAAGAATGGGTAGAAGGAAGAAAGCAACTATTTCTTCTAGAAAACGTGGAGCTCCAGAAGTTTCAGAAGGTTGGTTTTCTTTCTTTATTATTTTCTTTTTTAACCGTAAGAGTAATAAATTATCTCATATACTAATAAAGTATACCTTTTAGGTGTTAGTGGTGAAACTGGTAACGAAGGAGATCTAGGAAAGGCCAATCCTTCAAAGTTACATAAAGAGGATATGGAAACAGAAGGTAATATAAAATATATTTCTGAGTAATTTAACGAATTACGAATCGTGTCCCTTTAGCATGTAGTTCTTATATATTAATATTCCCATATTATAGGTTAAATAATTTATATAACTAACTCTTAGCTCTTCTCATGTTTATATTTGAATAAATTTTACGAATGATTATGCTATATTCAATATAATATTTGTGTTATATAATTATATATTTGTATCGTTTGAGTTAATTATGCTTCATTTTCAATTTTTTATCTCAGAATTATTATTTTGTATTTATAAATTTAATTTTTTAGAAGTAATGGGCCCTGGACCATCTGGATTAACTGCGGTATCCCAGGGAAAGGTAGAGGAAGAAAACCCTTCTGTTTCTAAAGATTTTTCTTCTGATGAAGAATAAATGTTCTTGGATGTTTTGAGTGATTTTGAAACAGCGGAGTCGGACATTCATTCAGATGAGGAAGACGAGTTTCCAATGGCATCGTCAACTGTGTCAAAAGGTATTGTGTGGAGTTTCACAAAACCGGTGAAAAATGAAATTCGTTTCATTGCTAATTCCAGAATTCCGGTAACACAGCAATGGACTTTTTCACCCTTTTAGCCACAGATGTATTTTTCAATTTAATAGTTAATTACACCAACTTCTATGCAAACCAATTACTTCGATCCTGCACGACTCCTCAAGCCCGTGTCAAGCAGTGGAAGGAATTAACAATTCCTGAGTTTAAGCAATTTTTAGGGCTTTTGTTCCACATGGGAACAAACAATAAGATGTGCAAGACTTGCAGACTACTGGAAAAGGGGCTGTCTTTTTGAACTAAAGTGTGTTACCTTCTTGAACTAAAGTGTTTATTACCCAGATAAGAGATTATCTATCGATGGTTCTTTGGAGAGGTAGATTGTTTTTCAAACAATATATTAAAGGGAAATTACATAAGTATGGGGGTTAAATTATACATGTTGATGCTTCCAAATGGTTTGGTGCAGAGTTGTACAATCTACTCAGGAGCTAGAGATGACGATATCAGGGGTGTTAATCACGCTGAAAAAGTAGTGAAACATTTAATGGGAAAAAAATTAAATAAAGGGTATTCCCTTTTTATGTACAATTTTTACAGTAGCATCAGTGTGGCTAAATTTCTTTTGGAAAATAATACGTATGTTACAGGGACACTTAGGGCAAACAGTAAGGGCAATCCTTGTGAAATTACGTCAAAAATACTAAAAAGAGGAGAATGCGTGGAAATGTTCACTGACGATGGGATCTGCGTATTAAAATGGAAGGATAGGAGAGATGTTATAATGATATCATCGGAGTTTGATGGGGAAATGACAGATGTCACAGACAGAAGGGCAAATAATATAAGCAAACTACGGGTGGTATTAGAATATAATAAGTCTATGGGTAGCGTTGATCTGTTTGATCAGATGATGGCTTACTACCCATGCAAACAGAAGACTTTGAGGTGGTATAAGAAGATCGGGATTCACCTTCTCCAAATGCTACTGGCAAATAGCTTCCTATTGTTTAACATGTACAATGACAAGATGTCATTTTATAATATTTGCCTGAAAATCATCGACGATTTAATCAGAGAAGAAGAATTTTTACCATTAGTGCAAAAAGTGACTGAAAGGGAAAAAAAAGTGAATCTAAAACATTTTCCTGTTGTGGTTCGGGAAGTGAGAAGGGGAAGAAACTGTACAAAAAATGCAAATTGTGTACGGTAAAGAATGGTGTACGGAAAAATACTAGTTTCTTCTGTCCAGGATGCCCAGGTAACCCTGGACTGCCTCGAGAACTGCTTTGTTACATTTCACAATGAATGAATCTATATTGTATTTTTAGTTCATTTGTGGTATGTTTAAGTGTTGCATTTTTGTGAAGTTTTTTTTCTATTATTAAATGGAGATTAAGAATAAAGTTCATCTTAATCTTGCACGTTCTTTCTTGTACTGATATTTTCCTTGATTAGAATCAAAATTTAAACTTTTATTTCCTCAATTACTGAATAAAATTGTGATTTTTTTTCAATATTTCGTAAATTTAAGATTCATGTTCATCCCTAGTCGGTCTGACTGATAAACCTTTTTCTATAATTGCAAATAAGAATATGCCTTACTCTCTACAATCGGTAGAGAAACCGTTAAATGAATGCCGGCTCATTGAAAGACGTCACTGGGGCTGGGGTCCCAGGTAGTTCCATAAATAGGGTCGCACGCTGGGTGGTATCCTACCAAAAGATAACATATTGCACTTTCTATCCTTGAAAACCAATAACCAGAAATAGCGTTGATGTATTTTCGATGCTGCAGATGTGCAGACGGTTAATGCAGGGCAAGCCTCCTCAAGCGACACTTAGATGGACGCAGGTACTGGGAGATTCCTTGCTGCCTTCACCCTTGTCCGTCGTCGCTTTCTTCCTTGCCCTGCACTTGCGGCACATCTTAAGTCTCAAGCGAGTCCATCGTCACCCCCATCCTTTAGTTCCGGTTTCCTCAGATCATGACCACAAATGGACCCCAGGTCATAGGATTCCGATGACCAAAGAAAATTCCCCTGCCAGAAGTTCCACACGACCTAACCCTCAAGCGTGGGAATTCGTGGAGAAATAGACTCGACTCAGTCACAACAATTTATGTGTGTTCATGTAATGACATAAAGGAAGAATGGAAAAAATAAGCCTGATATTTCTCAATGATGGTTTACTGTTCAGTACTTTGTGGCTCAATTTGAGGTCTTCTGTGTTGGGCCCTTAAGAAAAGTTCCAGGTGCTAAGACCGCAATAAAAATGTGTCTCAGATAGCCTGTCTAAAACTGTGATTCACACATACTTTGGATCCATATCCCTTCATTTGCAATATAAACTGATGTCGTCTGTTTCAGTCAAAAACCAAAATCTACATATCAAGCTTATGGTATATTTGGGATAAACTTAAATTATAAGAAAATTTTGACACTCATGTTACAGATATATAAAGATATAATTACTCAAATAAATCAAAAATGATTCTTGTGTGATCAAATATCGTAAGAATATTCAAGAAACTCCGTTCGNGTGACTAAATATCGCAAGAATATTTAAGAAACTCTGTTTGAAAACTACAAACATTGAAAATAGATGTGTGTCGTGTGGGTTTGCATAACTAACATTCAAAGCCAGTGGCGGAGGACCGATCGAGCGGCCGTCTATAAAAACAGAATTTATTGCTTGAACAAATTTTTATATCGAAAATTCAGGCATTATATATTATGAACATATATTATTCTTTTAAAATAAGTGAATAAACAAAATAGACACCAGCTAAAGTAGTTTCCACATTTCCACATTGAAAGGGTTAAGCAACTTCTTTGACCATAGGTCAAATTCATTTTCCACCTCCTACAATTGATGTAGGAGGTGAACAAACTGTTTGTCTCCATAACTGCTGGTACTTAGGAGCCCTCACTTAACACCATGATAAATCCTTGCAGATATATGAATTCAAATCAAAATTCATCTACTTTAATTCAGTGATAAACTCATAATGCTCATTGTTAGGGAGATATAATTAAAATGTTCAGAATTGTGATATTTGATCTAGATTGTAGTTTTATTTTACTTTACCTTTATTTTAGATTAGATTTATTTCTAATAATCTTCATTTTGATTCTAAATCTTTTATTTTCAAGGTTGTTTGCACAGCAGTTGACCAGAGTGAGTTAGCATGTCGCATAGCAAAGAAGAATGCAAGTGCCTACAATTTGAATAATCGTGTGAAAATAATTTGGGCAAAGTTGAACAAGGAGGGAAAAATCATTAAAGGAGTCAAAGAAAATGAAGACACTGAAGATGTACTCAAAGAATATGATATAATTGTTAGCAATCCTCCATATGTTCGTCATAAAGACATCTTTCATCTCCAACCAGAAATCCTCCTGTGGGTACTCCTTCAATCCATTTTTTTATTGTATCATTAATATCATAATTTTCCTATCTTTAACTATTAAATAATGATTTTACTTAGGAATTTTTACATACAATACTAGATGGCTCTTTTCTACTTTAGTTATGAACTATTTTTCTTGGTTATAGAATTTTGTCTGCTTTTCAATTAGTTTTTTACTTGTTTTATAGTCATTATGTTTTTTATTTATATGTAAGTTCTTCTCATTTTATAATAAACAATCCCTGATTTTATTTCTAGTAGGGATTGATATTATGTTCTAATACCATGGAAAAATTCAGTAGCCTAATTTGGGGGATCAATAGTGTCCTTGAAGGCACATGATGACTGGATTAAAATAACCCAAAAACATAACTACTGTCTAGATCTTGACATTATATGAGCAATGATTTATAATAAATAAAAAATTTTAAATATAAAACTGCAAATCATATTTTTAATTAGTAGATTTGATGGATTATATTTATTTGTAGATGTTAGTGCCTCAATAGATATCGAAATCATTGCAAAGAGTTTAATGAATGGTATACTTGGGATGCCTAATGAAAAAAGCCCAAAATTGTCCAGCGATCTTAAGGAGCGTGGATAACACTTTTGGTTTTGGTGCACTCCTGCTTATGCTCTTAGTATCAGAGCATTCTCCTGTTTGTACTACCAAAAAAATATTTGCCAGTTAACAAAGGAAATGTAGCATTGATGATAATTTTCTGTCATTCTTTATGTTTTGATTCTTATCACTTTTATCAATTTGCACATTTCACTTATCCACAAACAAACTGATCCTCTACTTTTCCAAACAAGTTTATTTTGGAGACTGCTGGTTTTGATATTTAAACTTTAAATATCCACATATTTAATGCTGTAAATGTTAGTTAAATGGTAATTTAAGTTTCACTATAATTTTTGGCTGTCTCCGTGGACTATAATTTTAGTCGCTTTGCTTTCATCTTGTACTTTTCAGGAAGTCTTATAAAATGTGTATGTTTATAATCAGATTAACTTCTTTTAGAATGGTTTTCATGGATGTTTAAGGAAGTATAGTTGAAATATTATGTCCCAAAGAAAAATGTACAAGAAAAAATTTGACTGGACCAGGACTTTCCAGTCAGACTTATTTTTATATCCGTTTTTCTGTGAGACTTTTCCTAGGTGCACGCCCTCACATGCAAATTTATCTCTACCCTTTTCATTGCAAAATATGTGTTTAAAATTATTTGAGATTCACAATTTTAAATTCAAATATGCTTTTACAGCAAAATTTAAAAGGTTTAATTTTTTCTTCACTATTAGATATGAAGATTTAAGAGCCCTGAATGGTGGAGAAGATGGTTTGGATATTGTGAAGCCTTTGTTGAAATTTGCCTCCAAAGCGTTGAAATCTAAGGAAATAAGCAAGATTGGAGGGGCATTATTTATTGAGGTTGATCCAAATCAACCAGGTCTTTTGGAGAAATGGCTCACCACTCAAGGAAAGTCATTCCCACTAACTCTACAAAAGGTTCATCAAGATCTTTTTGGGAAAGATCGCTTTATAGAATTTGTTAAAAACTAATGTGTTCAAGAATCTTTTACAATATAAAACTAGTCGAACAATATAGATCTTTAGATAACCAAGTGGATGGTGCATTTAGCTTCGGTGAAAATGATGCCATATAATTCCCTATGATCCCAAGGAGAAACAGAAGTGAAAATATCAGCATGAATGGGACATGAACACAGGTTTCCCACTTTCTGGCAAATATTTGAACTTATAAACTACTATGCCAGGCATTGTGAAACTCCTCCCCCCCACTAATTGGTACAGTTTATTTGTGAATTGCATCTTTTCCCAAAGGCAGGAGAGTATTCTTCAATTTCCGTTGGAAACTTTTTTATGACTCCATCAATTAATCAACTCTCCAACTGCCCCCTTCCTTTCTTTGTGCTGCCAACATTGTGTTTGTACTTGCACTTCATTGGGTTATGTAATGCTGTGTTTTATGTAATTTCTCACCTGGTGGTAGAACAATGCCTTGAAAACTAGGTCTCAGTTTCCATTTATTTTCTGTTGTGTGAAATAAAAATAAATTTGTTTTTTCATGGAACCATCAAACGTTTGTATGCTAGGTGTTGCCTTTGTTGAAATTTGCCTCCAAAGCGTTGAAATCTAAGGAAATAAGCAAGATTGGAGGGGCATTATTTATTGAGGTTGATCCAAATCAACCAGGTCTTTTGGAGAAATGGCTCAAGAATTTGTTTGAGGGACATGATCAGTTGTCCGGTTCTTTCCTATTATCCTATCGATCCTACTGAGCTGCTAGCGCCACTTTGGTGGCGACAATTGGAACTATGGCGTTCTCCACCTCTCTAAGGCTTTTGGTTTCACGACTGCTGCGGCAACTATTGGCCTAGCCGTAAACTATATAGTAGGCGGTATTATTTGCTTTAAATGAATGAGAATTAAAACTTCGAAAGATTTTTGGAATATTATAATGACATATGATAATTTGTTAATTGATATGTAATAATTTATGGTTACATTGTTTATTCATTGCTGTATTGTTTAATACATATTGATGAAAAAGATCTTGGCTTTCATTATTAAGCAGCTCAGCAATAGAATGGGTGTCTACCCTTGATCGAACGGTTGAGTAAAAGATCTTTGAGATCCTGAAGGACTCGAAACGGTCGTCGGCGCTGGCTAAAAATCAAAGAGACTGTATACTTGACTGTAGTACTACTATTCTCTTTGCCAGCATCCAGTGTTAAGTTTGAAAACCGCGGAACGGTCCTCCGCCGTGAGCGGAGGACCGCTAAGGTTAAGGGAACTACACCATAATTTTATCTTGCTAGTTATGCTTAATAACTTTGGCTGTCTATGCAATGCTATCCTTCTCATATTTTTTTTACAATAAAATCACCATTATTCAGTTCAAATGGACCCGTCACGAAACCGCCAATAGGCCAAAGACTACGCGAGGCGTTACGGAGACATTGTAGTTGAAGCGGAGCAGTGTCAGCAGTTCGGTAGGAAAGTACCAGAAATCCGTGCAAATATCCCGTGGAAAATATCACGGTTGAAGTCTCGAATAGCTCGGACTATTATGATTTGATTAGTTGCAAATACGAGTAAAATCTGTGGTGCTGTTAGGTTGGCAATAACAATGGCGACTGGTCATCAATTTCGCCGGTGTTTACATTATGCCAGATTTGAAATGAAGAAGTAGTGTTTGTAGAATTTCTCAGAAAATTCTGAAGGTGCAGAAAATTTTAACCAACTGAAAATTCTTTCGAAGAAAAAAATTACATTCATTTTGATGTTCATATTAGCACAGTAATCTATTAATACATGGTCATTACAATATGAAACCTCTTGAAGGCTTGAACTTCTGGGATTAAAGCTATTTTCGGCTTCCACCGTAAAATTTTGGAGTAAGTGGGTGGTATTCGTCCGATCACCATTAAAGAATGCTCTAACTGAAAATGATTAGCTGAGTATCCATTCATCTCTAGAGCTTCAGAAACCTGAAAAGATATGTGCAATATTTTTCACTAATCTTCCAGGAAAAGATTGGGTAAAGAAGATTAAACTGAATTTAAGAAGTGTTTAAAGATTTTATTAATATAGAGATGGGGATCGGCGGTCTTACAACTTATATTGAAAGAAATGGTGAAGTGTTTTTTGAGTCTTACCGGTTACATAATTGCTGTTTAGTTATTGATGGTAATAGTGTTGCGTCTCAAATTTACGTGAGAGAATTTTCTGATGGAAAAAGAGGTCGTTGTGCCTTTGGAGGAGATTATGATGAATATGCCAGAGCGGTCAAAAGATTTTTCGAACGTCTGACTATATGTTCTGTTAGGGCTATTGTAGTCTTAGATGGTGGAAAAGAACCACGCAAAGGAAAGACACATTGGACAAGACTGAGAGGGAAAATATCAGCTGGTGTGAAAGCGTCACCGTCTAATGTGAGTATCCTAGGCTAAACGGCAGAAAAATAATTTGTGAGCATATTCGTTATGTGGGCAATATTTGATTATTAATTGTTGACATATCTATTTTCAGTGCTCACAAGTCAACTTACCTCTTTTACTGGTTCCGGTATTTCAATGGGTAGCCATTCAATCAAGGGCTATTGTTGCTCAGTGCTGTTTTGAAGCTGACGAGGAAGTAGCAGCGTTGAGTCGAGCTTTGTCATGTCCACTTTTAAGCTACGATTCGGACTTTTTTCTTCATAACGTTCCATTCTATATACCATTTCCTACTCTTTCTCAAAGACTAACTCAAGAGCAGCCAGCTTCAGATCGTCAGGACAGGTTTGTTTTGTAGCAATGAATAGCGGATTTATGTTTATAACAATATGTTGGACATTTTAAGAATGTGCTTAAAAGAATATGTTGGGTATTCTAATAATATAAGTCAATGTATCTTCGTATAATCATACAGAAGAGGATATGTGGAGAGTAGATGAAGTCCTCTCATATCTCCATCGGGTTAGATGATCCGTTTCCTACGTTTTGATAGCTAACTCTGCCATCATCCTCAACGTCACTTAACGCCCTAAGGACAATGGCAGAGTTAGCTATCGAAACGTCGGTAATGGTTCATCTAACCTGGTGGAGAACCCGAGAGGACTTCATCTGCAGCATATGCCAGGAAAGCATGAAGTCTTTCATGTGGAGAGTATTCAAACATGTAAAAAGAGGGTTAGAAGTAAGATGGTGATGTTAAATTTATTGCTATACTAATGGTGTAGAAGACAATGTATTTGTGGAATTCACTTGTGATTAAGATCTTAAAAGGAATATACTGATAAACTTTGGTACAGTAAAGAATCTCTGCAAAAATATAGTTTAAGAATGTTGAATGGTAAATATAAGAGGGATGTTCAGAAAGTAAGTGTACTAGATTTTTATTTATTTTTTCTAGAAAAAGTATATTTGAAAAAAATTACAGGATATTGTTAAGATAATTCTTAAGTTTGTTTCAATTTAGTTCATATAAGAGAATTTGGTACCAGTCTGGCATCTCACCATATACGAGGGATGTTCAGAAAGTAAGTGTACTAGATTTTTTATTTTTTTTAGAAAAAGTGTATTTGAAAAAAATTACAGGATATTGTTAAGATACTTGTTGACTATTTTTCCACATAATAGCCATCTCTTTCAATGCATGTGGTGAGCAGTGGCACAAGCTTCTTTATGCCCTCCTTGAAGAATTCTACTGCCAGCTCCTTCCCCCACTTCAGAACCTCTTTCTACACCTCCTCGTCTGTTGAAAATTTCATTCCACACATGTGTGCCTTCAGGGAGGTGAAAAGATGATAATCTGAAGGCGCCAAGTCGGGGGAATACGGGGGGGGGGGTTCAAAACATCCCAACCAAATGAGTCCAAGAGCGCCTTGGTGGCTAAGGCAGTGTGAGGACGGGCGTTATCGTGCAACAAGCACACTCCTCTCATCAGCATTCCCCTCCTTTTGTTTCGAATGGCCCTTTTGAGTTTTTTAGGGTCTCACAATATCATTGTGCATTGATGGTCTCCCCCTGAGGCAGAAATTCGACCAAAATCATGCCTTTATGGTCCCAAAACACTGAGGCCATGATTTTTTTTGCTCGAAGTTGTGGTTTTGAATTTTTTGGCAGATAGGAAATTGGTGTGACGCCACTGTGATGACTGTCTTTTTGTCTCAGGCTTGTAATGAGCCACCCACATTTCATCTCCAGTCACAATAGAGCTCAGAAAATCTTTCAGTAGGTGTTATTCCTTCTGCAAGTAGGAAGCGGATCACAGTATGTGGCTCAGAATTGGCAGGATTTCTTACCGACATCTTTTACGCAACTGGACACTACAACGTGAGTTTACGTATTACAGTGTTCCAAAGAGTCTTGCTCTTTTCAGGAGATCCCTCTCTACCACTCAGTGTTGTATGCCCTAAAAAACAAAAAACCACAGCCTGTGAAGGTCACAGTACACTTACTTTCTGAACATGCCTCATAATTGAGGGAAAGTACAGGGCAACTATTAACTGTAAGTTAATTCAATCAGCAAGGATTAAGAAACTGAATAGAAAACACCTAAGCTATAACAGGAGCAATGTAATTATTTCACATTCTATTGATTATAAATTCTGCAAGATAGTTTTGAAAACTAAACAATTTAAAAGAGCAGCAAGGATATAGTTATGATCCATTCCACTATCCATTTCTTTTAATTTATTCTGGCTGTCTATGCAATGCTATCCTTCTCATATTTTTTTACAATAAAATCACCATTATTCAGTTCAAATGGACCCGTCACGAAACCGCCGATAGGCCAAAGACTACGCGAGGCGTTACGGAGACATTGTAGTTGAAGCGGAGCAGTGTCAGCAGTTCGGTAGGAAAGTACCAGAAATCCGTGCAAATATCCCGTGGAAAATATCACGGTTGAAGTCTCGAATAGCTCGGACTATTATGATTTGATTAGTTGCAAATACGAGTAAAATCTGTGGTGCTGTTAGGTTGGCAATAACAATGGCGACTGGTCATCAATTTCGCCGGTGTTTACATTATGCCAGATTTGAAATGAAGAAGTAGTGTTTGTAGAATTTCTCAGAAAATTCTGAAGGTGCAGAAAATTTTAACCAACTGAAAATTCTTTCGAAGAAAAAAATTACATTCATTTTGATGTTCATATTAGCACAGTAATCTATTAATACATGGTCATTACAATATGAAACCTCTTGAAGGCTTGAACTTCTGGGATTAAAGCTATTTTCGGCTTCCACCGTAAAATTTTGGAGTAAGTGGGTGGTATTCGTCCGATCACCATTAAAGAATGCTCTAACTGAAAATGATTAGCTGAGTATCCATTCATCTCTAGAGCTTCAGAAACCTGAAAAGATATGTGCAATATTTTTCACTAATCTTCCAGGAAAAGATTGGGTAAAGAAGATTAAACTGAATTTAAGAAGTGTTTAAAGATTTTATTAATATAGAGATGGGGATCGGCGGTCTTACAACTTATATTGAAAGAAATGGTGAAGTGTTTTTTGAGTCTTACCGGTTACATAATTGCTGTTTAGTTATTGATGGTAATAGTGTTGCGTCTCAAATTTACGTGAGAGAATTTTCTGATGGAAAAAGAGGTCGTTGTGCCTTTGGAGGAGATTATGATGAATATGCCAGAGCGGTCAAAAGATTTTTCGAACGTCTGACTATATGTTCTGTTAGGGCTATTGTAGTCTTAGATGGTGGAAAAGAACCACGCAAAGGAAAGACACATTGGACAAGACTGAGAGGGAAAATATCAGCTGGTGTGAAAGCGTCACCGTCTAATGTGAGTATCCTAGGCTAAACGGCAGAAAAATAATTTGTGAGCATATTCGTTATGTGGGCAATATTTGATTATTAATTGTTGACATATCTATTTTCAGTGCTCACAAGTCAACTTACCTCTTTTACTGGTTCCGGTATTTCAATGGGTAGCCATTCAATCAAGGGCTATTGTTGCTCAGTGCTGTTTTGAAGCTGACGAGGAAGTAGCAGCGTTGAGTCGAGCTTTGTCATGTCCACTTTTAAGCTACGATTCGGACTTTTTTCTTCATAACGTTCCATTCTATATACCATTTCCTACTCTTTCTCAAAGACTAACTCAAGAGCAGCCAGCTTCAGATCGTCAGGACAGGTTTGTTTTGTAGCAATGAATAGCGGATTTATGTTTATAACAATATGTTGGACATTTTAAGAATGTGCTTAAAAGAATATGTTGGGTATTCTAATAATATAAGTCAATGTATCTTCGTATAATCATACAGAAGAGGATATGTGGAGAGTAGATGAAGTCCTCTCATATCTCCATCGGGTTAGATGATCCGTTTCCTACGTTTTGATAGCTAACTCTGCCATCATCCTCAACGTCACTTAACGCCCTAAGGACAATGGCAGAGTTAGCTATCGAAACGTCGGTAATGGTTCATCTAACCTGGTGGAGAACCCGAGAGGACTTCATCTGCAGCATATGCCAGGAAAGCATGAAGTCTTTCATGTGGAGAGTATTCAAACATGTAAAAAGAGGGTTAGAAGTAAGATGGTGATGTTAAATTTATTGCTATACTAATGGTGTAGAAGACAATGTATTTGTGGAATTCACTTGTGATTAAGATCTTAAAAGGAATATACTGATAAACTTTGGTACAGTAAAGAATCTCTGCAAAAATATAGTTTAAGAATGTTGAATGGTAAATATAAGAGGGATGTTCAGAAAGTAAGTGTACTAGATTTTTTATTTTTTTTAGAAAAAGTGTATTTGAAAAAAATTACAGGATATTGTTAAGATACTTGTTGACTATTTTTCCACATAATAGCCATCNATTGGATCTTGAAGTTTTTGAATGGGAATTAAGGTCAACGTTCAACTAAATTTTCACTTATTTTCTAGTTAATGAATAAAATGAGTCTTCTAAATGAAAGTCTGCTTCACTTAAAAATACCTCGTAGATTATAATTTGTATATTTATGGTAAAAAATATCACTAAGGCAATATTATCACTTTGATATGAATTGAATGTGAATATAAAAAATTTCTGATGTATTACTGTGTTAATTGAGAGTAATGTATTTCTTTTATTGCTTAAATTCATTTGTAAAAATTAGATAATATGCTAGTTTTGCAAGAATCAAAGACAAAATTTAATCCAGGACAGTCACCTTTCTGAGGAACTCTATTTGAGAAAAAATTGAATATTTATTGCTGGCAATAATAAAACATCTATCCTTGGTGAACTGTAGGTAGTCATACATGCATTTTGTGAGTTTAAAAAATGTTAATAAAACTTTAATTTAAGCAGCTTTCACTACATACAATGATAAACTTAAACATCAATTGCTTTATCCAATTGAAGTCAATGATTTTCCTTCCAGTTATAAGTTTCACTCCGTTTTCTTCAGAAGCCCAGAAGGATAAATACAATGTCTTAGGTTCTTGCAGATACAATCATAGTTTTTTAAGTAAGAGCTCTTATTTGATGTAATAATTCTCCCCATATTTTTCCAAAGAAAACAGCTGGATCGATATATTACTTGCAAGGTCTTCAATGCATACAACTTTATGAATAGAAGTAATATATGCTGGAATCGGAAAAATGATGGAGAAAAGAGAAGTTTGCATCCAGAACTTCTTCCTCTAATAGCTTTCGAAGAAAAAAATTACATTCATTTATATTAAAAGCTCTATTTAAAAATATTCTCCTTGGGAACTCTATTTAAAAATTGAAGATTTAGAAAAAATATTAAAAATGATATAATGATATATGCAAGCTGGACATACAGCTATAGATCTTAACACAAAGAACACATCAAAACATTAAAGTGAACAAACATATATTACATAGTAATTTTATCATCAGAAGATTCATTTACGGAATAAAAAGGGTTTCTTCTAGCCATGATCATGGCTTTAAAGTTCCTAGTCAATTTATTTTGCATCCTCTTTGGTAATTTATTGAAAAACTTTATTCCCATATACAAGTGAAAGATGCTTCATACACCTACTGCCATATACCACCCACCATACACCTACTGACATGCACCCACTGCCATACTTTACCGGCAATTTGCAGAGACTTACAAATCTGACTGGTTTCAAGACGATACCATATTCGGAAGTACCATTTATGATCTATAGGGAAAATATTAATACACCCACTGCCATATGCCAATGCATTTTCGGTATATGGCCAATCCTATTACGGCTTATATGCTGCTCAAAAGACTAACATTTAGTTATCAAAGCAAAATCGAAATGAGAAGTAGCTTAAAATATTATCCGAATTGCCTGTACATTCCTTACAGAGTAAAAATTAAGGTGTCCTGGCATCGAACCAATGATCAATTTAGGTCTTAAACATATACATGAGCCATAATCATTAATTCTATCCATTTTCCGTCAATTTTGTTTTTTGAAAGTGTCCGGAATCAAATTTTAAAAAGCCACATGTGTGTTAACCTTATGGGAGAAATATGATCTGTCCTGGCATCGAACGAATCCATTCATATTACAAAATTAATATGTAGAGGCTGTACTTGGTGGAACGCCATGATAACACTAAGGCAAAGAAACACTTTGTATGTTCCACAACTTTGTTTAATTTCGACCGGTTTCGACCAAGGCTGGTCATCATCAGGTCCTAATAATGTTTCTTTGCCTTAGTGTCATTCATATTACGGTTTAAAAATTAGTCTAGTAACTTTCCTGCATGTTTGATGCCAATCGGGAAGTGGTTCAAAATACTATCCTGTACATTTTTGATGGAGAAATATTTAATCCACCATGGTGTTGAACCAAGGATCAGTTTAGGCTTGGGTTTAGTTCTTAGCCTTGGATTTGAAACAATTACAAATCTTTATTTGCTGAATTATAGCAGTTTCACTTTTCGGTAAGTGCCCAGGAAAAAAATTTTTAAAAGACTTATGAGCGAAATTAGATGCGTCCTAGCATCAAACCCATGACCACTAGTGCAAAAATCTTTGCAGCATATGATACAAATCTATATCTTCTATTGATATTGTGAATTTCAAAGTTCTATCTTAAAGGAAAATACCCTAAACCAATTTTTGAAAATTCGGTCTTAGAAATTGTCCTAGCATCAAACCTGGCGCCTCTAGGACAAAAATCCTTACAACATACAATAGGAATCTACATCTTCTTATGACTCCGTAAATTTCAACGTTCTATCTTAATGGAAAATACCATAAACAAATTTTTGAAAATGCGCTCAATGTATTTAAATAGAAAAAGTACCGTTTTTGGGGGCTCCTAGGATCGAACCCATGATATCTATCACCCATGCCTCCATTTAGCCTAAGTAAGAAACTGGAGGTCTTTACGCAAAAAAAACTTGAATATCGTGCAGTAATAAAATTCTTCGTTTTGGATGGATTAACCCCTAAGGAGATTCATCTGAAGTTGACAAAAGTGTACAGGGACTCTGCTCCTTCAATGTCAATCATTAAAAAGTGGGCAGCTGAATTTAAAAGTGGTTGCACATCCCTCGAAGATGACCCACGTGAAGGACGGCCAAAAACCACAACCACACCGGAAACCATCGAAAAGGTGCACAATATCGTGTTGGACGATAGGTGAGTGAGATAGCTGAGGCCGTGGGGATATCGGAAGAAAGGGTGCGAAACATCTTGCACAAAGAATTGGGGATGTGAAAGCTCTGCGCAAAGTGGGTGCCACATTTGCTGAATGCCGATCAAAAGNCTCGTAGATTATAATTTGTATATTTATGGTAAAAAATATCACTAAGGCAATATTATCACTTTGATATGAATTGAATGTGAATATAAAAAATTTCTGATGTATTACTGTGTTAATTGAGAGTAATGTATTTCTTTTATTGCTTAAATTCATTTGTAAAAATTAGATAATATGCTAGTTTTGCAAGAATCAAAGACAAAATTTAATCCAGGACAGTCACCTTTCTGAGGAACTCTATTTGAGAAAAAATTGAATATTTATTGCTGGCAATAATAAAACATCTATCCTTGGTGAACTGTAGGTAGTCATACATGCATTTTGTGAGTTTAAAAAATGTTAATAAAACTTTAATTTAAGCAGCTTTCACTACATACAATGATAAACTTAAACATCAATTGCTTTATCCAATTGAAGTCAATGATTTTCCTTCCAGTTATAAGTTTCACTCCGTTTTCTTCAGAAGCCCAGAAGGATAAATACAATGTCTTAGGTTCTTGCAGATACAATCATAGTTTTTTAAGTAAGAGCTCTTATTTGATGTAATAATTCTCCCCATATTTTTCCAAAGAAAACAGCTGGATCGATATATTACTTGCAAGGTCTTCAATGCATACAACTTTATGAATAGAAGTAATATATGCTGGAATCGGAAAAATGATGGAGA
Organism: Ladona fulva; assembly: GCA_000376725.2. NCBI lineage: Eukaryota > Metazoa > Arthropoda > Insecta > Odonata > Libellulidae > Ladona > Ladona fulva. The sequence goes on from KZ308500.1 coordinate 382,001, forward strand.
AAAGAGAAGTTTGCATCCAGAACTTCTTCCTCTAATAGCTGTTTTGTTGGGAAATGATTATGTGAAGAAGAAGACATTTAGCTGTTTCATGTCACAGATTCAGTTACCAAAGAAATGTACAAAGAGTGCTAGAATTGTTGGTTTGTTAGAATGGCTTAGATCGCAAGAAAGCCTTGACTCTGCCATCCATAAGGTAACAACAGATTTTCTTTCAATTTTTTTATATTTATTATCCTCTTACAGATTGTCATTTTACTTTATTGTCAAGTACTTAGAGTCTTGCCACCAAAGTAATGATAACAATCAGTTTTACATTCACTCCAAGAAGTAATTCATAATATAATAATATATATTTTAGCCTCCTCATGGTATGTACCTTGTTGTGGTGAGGAGGCTTGTGCGCCACAATGATGCTCAGAGCTATGCCGGCGGTAGTTTAACTACTGGTAGGGCCTCCCTTGCTGGACAGATCTGAGAGGAGGGGCCAGACTAAAACATACCCACACAAAATCCAGGTGGCAACCACCGAATACCTGGTCAGCGTCTGTTCACCCAGAGGGTGCGGCTGTACAAAACGCTCCAGGAACTAACAATCCCTGGTTCTAAAATCCCAGTGGAAACACTGGACCAAGAAACTTACAAGCAATCATGACTCGTGCAAGTAATTACAA
>KZ308500.1:386594-401787 GCA_000376725.2 Ladona fulva
AATTAATATGTAGAGGCTGTACTTGGTGGAACGCCATGATAACACTAAGGCAAAGAAACACTTTGTATGTTCCACAACTTTGTTTAATTTCGACCGGTTTCGACCAAGGCTGGTCATCATCAGGTCCTAATAATGTTTCTTTGCCTTAGTGTCATTCATATTACGGTTTAAAAATTAGTCTAGTAACTTTCCTGCATGTTTGATGCCAATCGGGAAGTGGTTCAAAATACTATCCTGTACATTTTTGATGGAGAAATATTTAATCCACCATGGTGTTGAACCAAGGATCAGTTTAGGCTTGGGTTTAGTTCTTAGCCTTGGATTTGAAACAATCACAAATCTTTATTTGCTGAATTATAGCAGTTTCACTTTTCGGTAAGTGCCCAGGAAAAAAATTTTTAAAAGACTTATGAGCGAAATTAGATGCGTCCTAGCATCAAACCCATGACCACTAGTGCAAAAATCTTTGCAGCATATGATACAAATCTATATCTTCTATTGATATTGTGAATTTCAAAGTTCTATCTTAAAGGAAAATACCCTAAACCAATTTTTGAAAATTCGGTCTTAGAAATTGTCCTAGCATCAAACCTGGCGCCTCTAGGACAAAAATCCTTACAACATACAATAGGAATCTACATCTTCTTATGACTCCGTAAATTTCAACGTTCTATCTTAATGGAAAATACCATAAACAAATTTTTGAAAATGCGCTCAATGTATTTAAATAGAAAAAGTACCGTTTTTGGGGGCTCCTAGGATCGAACCCATGATATCTATCACCCATGCCTCCATTTAGCCTAAGTAAGAAACTGGAGGTCTTTACGCAAAAAAAACTTGAATATCGTGCAGTAATAAAATTCTTCGTTTTGGATGGATTAACCCCTAAGGAGATTCATCTGAAGTTGACAAAAGTGTACAGGGACTCTGCTCCTTCAATGTCAATCATTAAAAAGTGGGCAGCTGAATTTAAAAGTGGTTGCACATCCCTCGAAGATGACCCACGTGAAGGACGGCCAAAAACCACAACCACACCGGAAACCATCGAAAAGGTGCACAATATCGTGTTGGACGATAGGTGAGTGAGATAGCTGAGGCCATGGGGATATCGGAAGAAAGGGTGCGAAACATCTTGCACAAAGAATTGGGGATGTGAAAGCTCTGCGCAAAATGGGTGCCACATTTGCTGAATGCCGATCAAAAGCAAATGAGCAAGCGATTTTTGCAGCAATGTTTGGACCAATTCAAGAGGGCACTGATCGATTTTGTGCAGCGATTTGTCACCATGGATGAGACATGGGTCCACCACTACACACCAGAAACAACAGTCGAAGCAGTGGGTGGAAGCCGGTGGTTCAGCGCCAAAGAAAGCGAAGTCGATTGCATCTGCCAGAAAGGTCATGGCCAGTGTGTTTTGGGATGAAAAAGGGATCCTGTTAATTGATTATCTTGAAAAAGGCAGAGCAATTACAGGAGAATATTACTCCAACCTTTTTGACCAGCTGGATGCCAAAATGTGCGAGAAGTGGCTTGAAGAAAAAAAATGTCATCTTTCACCAGGACAACACACCTGCACACAAAGGTGCGTTGGCGATGGGAAAACTACGGGATTTGGGGTACGATTTGCTTTACCATCCCCCCTATTCTCCTAATTTAGCACCCTCAGACTTCCATCTGTTTCCAAACTTGGATAAATTTTTTTCTGGGAAGCACTTTGCTTCCAATGAAGAAGTTGAGAGGGCCGTAGATGGATATTTTCACACAAACGAAAGACGTACTGCAGCAATACGTGTAAACAAACTACTTGAGAGAACTAGTTGTAACTTGTCTTATGAACTAATGACACATGCGTCCAGGCCGGGATCATAAATTTTTGCTGATTGGAATGCCATCTCTGTGTCAGGCCGACAAATTTTCACCTTACTCTCGTATATATCCGGAGAAGCGGCTATATATTATATATTATTGACAACATTTTTGATACTCTCATTAATGAAGATTGGTTTAATCTATGCTTTGATGTCAGCCACCACCTGAAGGCCTCAAAATCCTGATAACCATTTTCTGAATCATAATATTTTTTCCATTACTGCACTATTTCCCCTAATGCGACTGGCATATTGCAGTATATTTTGAAAAAGGGCTAAATAAACTTTCCTTATTATATTCTTTGGGTAGTATATTTTTGATTGCCCAATTACTAAGATAATTCTGGATAATTTTATGCGAATGTTATTAGTTTTCCCAAGTGAATTTTGGATCCAGGTTAATACCCTATTAGCTATTCTGAATCGAGCTCCTATTTGATATCTTTTAATGTAAGGACTAGGGATTGTGTTTTTACGTTTAAGGAGAGATAATTTGCATTAAACCAAATGGCTGCATTCCTAAGAGCCTCATTCATTTGAATTTTCATTACTTCAAAAATATTATTTGATATATAGATACAGAGCCACGCTGTGGGCTCAGCTCTTTACAGATATTAACATCATCAGCATAATTATCATTTTTGCACTAATGTTGTCATTTACATAATTCGTGATTATTAGGAATAACAGGGTGCCCAAAACTGATCCCTATGAGTATTCCCTGAGATACAAAGCACTTGATGGTGGATTTCCATTTGTGAAAATAATTTGTTGTTGTTTTCCAGACAAAGTTTCATTATGTCCAATTCTGTCCCTTGTATGCCATAATACCATAGTTTTTAAACAGTATAGAATGACCCTCACAATCAAAAGCTTTGGTCAAATCTCAAAGAGTGATTTTAGTTCTATTGTGACTTGCCCAAGCCTCAATAACATTAGAAATGAGGGTATCAACTGCATCCACAGTTTATTTACCATTACAAAATCTAATTTGTACAGAGGAAGTCATGTTATTGCCTTCTAGATATGGGTCCAAAATTTTCGGTGCAGTTTTTATCTCCTTTTTTATATACCAGAACCACTTTAGCAATTTTTAATTTATTGGGAACTTCCCTTGGGAAAAACAATTATTGATATGTTTTTGCAATTGGCTCAGCAATACAACCACTAACTGTTTTGAGCAGGTCATTAGTTACTTCATGTATATCTTTGAAGTCAGAGCTTTTCATACTTTTAAGAGTTTTTATAACATCAGATGATGTTACATGTTTCCAGGTTAGGATGCTGGAAGTGACCTGTTTTGAATATAGCAATTCTTTAGATACCACAGTAGGTGCTTTGATACTTGTGGCTACTTTTACTAAAGAAGTTTTACAATAGTTTTCAAACTGAAAAGGGAAGTTAATTATAATCTCTATAACCCCGAGTTTCTGCCCTTATTATTTCCCAGGTAGCTTTGCATTTATTACTTGAGGTATTTATGAATTGAGTATTAGCCATTAATTTTGCTTTACCTGTGGCTTCTCTATAACTCTTCCTACTGTTAAGATAATCATTTTTTGCTTGGGTTGTCAGATTAACTTATAAAACCTGTAATGCTCCGTCACAACGTTTTTCATACTTTCAGGTTCATTGGTATACAGTTTAGCCTTTCTCTTACTTTTAAGGGTGAAAGATTTTTACATATGTATGGTAAACAGTGGTTATAAGCATCCATAAATAGATTTAGAAAAGTATTAAACATATCTTGAGCATCAGTGTGATTTAGGAATTCTTTCCAGGTTATGTTATAAAGCAAAAATTTTAAGTAATCTAGTTTATCAAATGAGTAAGGTCTATAATATACCCATTTTCCATTCCTGTAAGATCACTTTCATCTAACCATTCCATCATAAGGCCAAGATGATCGGAAAGACCAGGATCCACAGTAGTGATTCCAAGTTTCTCCCTAGGGGTATTAGTAACAATATAGTCAAGCCAGGCAGATAATCTAATGGGTGTATAATTTGTGCAATATGTATCGTACCACTTAAATAAGCTCACCAAGTCCATAGAAAGACTTGAAACTTTGCAAAAGTCCACATTACTATCACCACACAAAACGATTTAGCTTTTCAAACCTTGAAGTAAAATCCCTAGCTGCATGAAGAACAGACCTATATCACCATTTGGTGACCTGGTTACAACGGTTAGCTTCCATTCTTATATTTCGACAGCAAGAGCTTCAAAGTGTATTAGTAATTCAGTATTAAGAACGTTATATCTTTTAGTGTTTTCTGCATAACTCACTAAACTGCTATGTTTTCCATCCTTCCTACAATATGTTGCAGTTAGAGAGAAACCAAGTTAATTCATGATGTCCGTTTCATTTTCACACAACCAATGTTCTGTAAAACATAAAATGTACATATCTCTATTTTAAAGAAACATCAATCTCATCCAACTTATGTCTGATGCACTGTTTATATAAAATAATAGGTATGGAAGAAGTTGAAGTTGTAAATTTGCAAAATGAAAAGCAAAAGAAGTGGTAGCTCTTAGACTTGTGATTGATACAATGATAGCTTGTATCCCCTCTCTGAGTAGAATAGTAGCAGACCAAGGTGAAAGTTGTGAGTGGAAATAGCTTTATGCCTAAGACCATTGGCAAACTTCTTTAACCTCTTTTTACATACAGTTTTTGAAAGGTCCCCTAGACTGAAATTTTTTTGTGCTGAAGCACTATGCTTTCATTTCCATTATACGTGCTTGTGGTTAGAGGGAAGTGCATTATAAAGAATAAAAATACAATGCTGAAAAGGGCTGTATATGGATCAGACCACAAACATGAAAAGTTTTTCTTGTATTTTCAGCCTGATGATAACTATTGTTAGCTGAAACCAGTCCCCAATAAAAACATTTTTATGGAACTTGGATAAAGTTATTTTCATCTTTATTGTCATGGACTTTCATGTAGTATTGACTAAATCCACCGTTTATAAAAATTATAGTTTGCCATATTTTAGTATCTTATTTTATCATGTAGTTATATTTTATTTATACCTCAATTGGTTTGGGTATGTGGAATTAATACTGTAATTTCATTTCAGATTTTGAACCATACTAAAAAAGGAAAAAGAGTTTACTTAGAACAAATTATAAAAAAAACAATTGATGTTTATGTCGGTGGTGAGAGTGAACTCTATCATACCCTAAACCTATCTTCAATTCTTGGAAAAATGCATGAAGCTCCTGCCAGTGCTACTTACAAGATCCAACAGGACAGTATTATTGAAAATGTGGAAAATTTAGAGCACCATTCTGTTGAGGAAGAAGATTTTGTTGATATGGAAGGAAATGACTGTGATAATGAGTATACTGATTCAGAAGATTCAGACAGTCAAAGCAGCTCATCTGATGGGAATTTTTCTGAAAATGAACTTGAAGTTGGCTTAAATGATAAACTTAAACAACTTCCAAGTTGGTTTTTAGAGAGATATAAGAGGTGTGAGCTTCCTCCATCTTTTATGGATATTATGGTTCGTCGTGTGTATCTTTGCTCTCCTCAGGTAATAGTTTTATTTGATCATCGAAGTAATTCTAGACTCTTGTTATTAAGAAAAATTGTGATTTTATTATACTATTTCTTTGGTTACTTAAAAAAAAAAATTGAACATATTTCCGATATCTATTTCTGTTATCCTCTAATCCCTGAAAGTGATCTACATTTCTTTCTCTGTCAGAAATCAGTCTGGTTCTAATCTATTACTTAAATGTTGTTTATTGAAGTATTGTTGTTTGGTAATTCAGCCAAATTTGATTTAAATGTATAAAGTAAAACAGTATTTTACTCTTCTTGACAGCAATAGTTTTATTCCGGATAAATAGCTTATAAGCTTATTTGAGCACAATTTTCAGTTGATCTTGTGAAGCCTCTTCTCTTTCTATCCATTTCATAACTCTCATCCCCAACATTCTAATTAGTTACATTTATCCATCTATTATAATAATTTTCATGGACTAATTTCAGATAGAAGATGCCAGTCAACCACAATCCCATCAAATCAGCTTCCCAATCCTTCAAGCAATATTACGTCTTCTTACTCCAGAAAATGATGAACCACTTTTATGCTGGACACGTGTTGGCAGCAAAGCAGGAATTTTATCTCTTGATCCACTTCCAAAACAAGATACTTGGCCTTTAATGGAAAATCTTCTGCAGACTCCTCGTAATAAATTAGTAGATGTGATCATGCAAGCTCTGCAACTGTGCAGTGATGACAAAAATGAGAACAAAGAGAGAAAGTGGGGTTTTAATTCCCTCCCCTCTGACTGGAGAATATTGGCTCTAAGTCTTGCTTATTGGATGAGATATTCCCCAGAGAAAAAAGTTAATGAAAGGCATTTGATTGCAGCATGTTTTACAGCTGTAGTCCTTAGAGTAATTGATGAGAGAGCTGGCCCACCAGGTAAGAGTTACAGTAACATTCGGAAAGAGAAGAAAAGGCAATATACAGACCTTAAGAAACAACAAAGAAATAAAGAAGTAGAAGATTTAATCAAATCTGAGAAGCAGCATAGCCAACCTGTAACACATGACGACTTTAACACTATTCAAAGTAAATATGAAGAAGTTGAGGACGTAAGTGAGGTAAAAGAAAAAAGTGTGAAGCCATCTGTTAAGCAATTACTTTCTTCAATAAGTTTGGGTGATTGCATTGCAGTGTCAAATAGTGAAGGGCTCATTTCACAAATGAGACAGATAGATGCTGGACCCAAACGACGTCTTGCTTTAAGGCCATCTTCATTCAGTGGATCTACAGTACATGCATTTGCTGAGCTTCAAAGTGTTCTCCTACATGTAACACATTTGAATCTTCTACTTGGTGAGCCAATTGCTCCATCCCCACTGCACAGTTCTTTCTCTGGAACACTTGCATATAATGCTCATTATCGGACTCACAATAGATCTACTGCTTCCAGGAAACAATTATGGCGTAATCTCCTTGGGATACCTGCACCTTCTTTAGAAGGTTTATTAGAAGAATTTTATCTCTGTGTACTAAGACTTGCTTGGGGAAAAGTAGAAGATAAAATGATTAAGAAGAAAAAAAGGGTTAAGAAAAAAGTAAGAAATAAAATGGCAGATGCTAGTGCACCTAGAGAGAGTTACACTGAAGATTCCGAAAATCAGAAAATATACTATGACCCTGGAAATAAATATTCTATCTTAAATCAGATTGGTTAAAGTTGTAAATATAGGATGAATTAGAATTTTTATTGAAAGTTATTTTTTTACCCATTTTCCCAGGATTGATGAATATTTAGACTTTGGAACCCTCATATTGTTTTTCACTGTTAAGATTCCTTAAATGCCAACAAAATAAAGTATAAAAATTTGTTTTTATATTTCTATACATTGAAGATAAATCTCTAAAGAGATTACAAAGGATTTTCCTCAAGGAGGATGTGTAAGATTTGTTACTTTTAATTCATTGTTCTGTATGAGAAATTCAAGTTATTAACACAACTTTATCAATGTGTTAGACTTAAATAATGTACATTAATACTTGTTTTGAAAATAAATAATGTTCTTATTTTAACACTTTAAATCCATTTTTATTAATAATTTTGAACTAGGCTGCATACCTCATGGCATTTTATTTCTTTGAAAATTGTATTTTTGTTTTACACCTTAGAGTGGAACATTGAAAAACTTCATGTTTTATCTGATATAACTGATTAACCTCTTTCAAGTGTGGACTGACAATGAGTAGACCAGGTTTGGTGGCAAAAAAGTATTATAATTCTAGTCTAGTCAAGCCATAAAATATACAAAAATAGATTTGAATGTAGCTATTAAAAAAGGTCATACATCGCTGAAAGCCGTTAACCTTTGATACCTAGATATCTCCAATAAAATTTCACTTAGATTCAAGAATGGAAATTATATATCTTTGACTAATTAGATAGTCTTAAATTTTTTTGACAATCACATAAATATTGTTCTCTTAATTATATGGAGATGAAAATTTTCTCATCTTTGTGACCATAATACTTATCACTCATACTGTCTGTTGGTGATAACAACTAAAAAGTAGTACTTTACACTCAATTTAAAATGAAATTCAGTAATTGTTGAACAAAATTAAAATAGTCACATATAATGGACATGAAAAATGGTAAAACCTTTTTATGAGCGTTCTAAGTAACTTAACAACCATAAAGTCTCAACACTGAATATTAATAAAGAAAATAAACAATGTTTGATGACAGTAATATTTAACAGATGATCTATAAAGATTTCATACCAATATGCTGTAGGAAACCAATCATGTTTCTATACTATGTATTGCTGAGCCTAACTCTTAATAACAATCTTCCAAAAAGCATCATATATATATTAAAAGCAAATGTCTGTCCGTCTGAAGACAGCCAGTTTATCTTTACATATTCCAGATTTCACCTCAACATTGACAGATAATACTCAGACAAAGTAACTGTCTTTGGGAAATACTTTTTATTTAAATTGTGACCTTGAGAAAAAGTTTATTGCAGAGTTTAAGAAATGAAGTAATGGTGGTTTCCCATCACACAACCCTGAAATTGGCCAGAGTAGGGGGCCAAAATGTCCCTTTCCAGAGAATTTGCCTGTCTACCAGAGAGGATATTTTCCTTATTGTTAAATATATTATTATTATTAAATAAATGCTGCAAGTTAGCCAACTGGCTAGGTGGCAACGCAGTAAAAGTTTACAAAAAAAGAACAATAATAAATCATATACAAACTTGATTTGAATTTAAAATGTTTGTACATAAAAATCTTCCATTGATGTTAATAATAATAAAAGGGGTGAAAATATTTCTTTTTGTTTTCACAGAGAAGCTTCATGATTAGAAAAATGACTATTAGGCAAACACATATCAAGGTAATGATTTAAGATAATAATCTTAATAAAAGTATGAGAGTGACTTTTTTGTACTATGACAAATGGGCTATATTATGTGACATATATCAATCCATACCAATCATCAGTTTTATGTGCAAACAGTAATTGAGGTATAGGAAAATGAGGGATGCCACACCCTAAAAGGAATCAACTCATAGAATTAAAAATAACAGCTAAAGAAAACATGCATTTATTATATAGTGCCATTTTATATTTAAGCAAACATTTACAAGCATGATTCATGACCCACTCCACATATAATGCAAAACTGAGTCACACAAAGAATGAGAAGAATCATAAGACCAGAGAATTTTATCTTTCAAATATCTATTAATTCCACGAGTAACATCACTACAAGGAATTTCCCTTCAAATATTTTAGTTATTACAAACTTGGAATTATATTTACCATTTCGTAACAAGTATGACAAATCAGAGATGTGCACAATCAATCTCAGAAATTTGTCAATGGAAATCTCACAATCTGGGAGAATATATGGTTCATGAAATTTACCATCATTAATTCATAAAAGGAAATTAGGTTAAGTAAACCTATAATGTTGGAAACAAGCTGACACAAAATTAGTGAGATTTTTCAGAGAAATTAAAAGCATCACAAACCCTTTCACTGCATTCAAAGATTTAACTTCAACTAATGACAATAATTCTTATTACAGAAAGGGTTAAATAATGCTTTTGAGTTACCCTGAAGGACACCTCAACAGTTATTGTTGACCTACACCATTTTACACCAAAAGTGTATTAGGTTGTTGAGAGGATTTCAATGAGTACATAATACTTCAGTTTTCATTCACAGATCTTCACTTCTTTGGAGAGGTCTTTGATCCTCAGGAGATTCAGATTTTATGGACGCTATGACTTTCCAGGGTGGCTCAGTTACCTCCTTTAAAGAAAAAGTGCTGTGAATCAGTAGCAAATTCTCACCATTTTACTGCTATATACATGCCAGTAAGCCCTGCCTAATGGGACCATTTGAAAATGAACTCATTAGACAGGTGGTCACCATCTTAAGTTTAGATTTCAAGGTACTATAATTAAAGAAATTACAAAATATGTTAAAATCAGCTTTCTTGCAAAAATATTTCAAAATAAATACAAATAAGACTTTCAATCAGAGAAATATTAAATTATTAATTAAAATAAGCACTCATACATCAATGAGTAGTAACATACAAAACTTGAAATTGCAGCAGTTTGTCAGCAAGTTCTCTGCAGGTTGCAAAGGTACTGCTGAAGGGCTAAATCAATTTTTGTACTATTCTGAGAAGAATCACAGGAATTTCCCTTTCCCAATTCAATCAACTTGCAATTACCCCGCTGCAAGCAAAGGAGCAGATTTTCGGTGAAACTTGGCTTTATTTTGGGACCCTTAAACTTGATTGGAAATTTTGAATTTTTCTAAGTTTAAAAATGTATACCAAATAGGAGATTTGTTATGTTTATGTGGTAACCTTAAAGGTGGCACACTTAAAGAATTTCCCACTAAAGTGATTACAATAGACAGGCAGTATGAAATACAAAAAACATTACATGTAATCAAATTCTCTTTGAGCAGATGAAAACTGGTCACTTTTATTAGACATTCACTATGAAGACATGGTGACAATAGCAAGTTCAACTGAATATATGTATGCAATTTTAATCAAAAGCAGTAAGTGTTAATAATTCTATTAGTATATAATCTAAATGAAATGAAAATTTGATACTCATGAGAATACCTTGAAACATATTATATTTGCAAAAATTATAGTAATCCATAACGAAACCCTTCGGTCTAAATTAACATCTTTACCTCATGTTGCCAAATTTGAGTAAGGATAAGTTTGGATGACAATGAAAAATAATTACAACCAATTTTATGTAGCTGAAATGGTAATTTTAAAGAAAGGGCTAATAGAATTAGGTTCAAATTTTAGCTAGTAGCATGAATTTGTCAATGAAATATTTGATGAAAGAATTTTTCCATCTGCATTTTAATATGATCGTTCCATTTCTACCTGAATATCATAACTTAAAATATAATTATTTATAAGTAGTCTCATTTAATCTAAGGGGATCATGAAAAATACTCCCTTTGGGAATAACAGTATTTGCATGAGTCAAGGATGCACCAGCATCACAGATGCACAAGTTTTTGAATACATATTTTTGGAAAAAGTTTTGTTTGGGTTAAAATACAAGAAATACTTATGATTCATGATGGTAACATCAGCAGCAGGAATCTATTATTGTTTATTTAAGAACTGCAATGTATTAAAATGACACAATTTCAGCTGCTACAGCATATTCATTGCAGTATTTTTTCTTTGTGTTGATTCTTAGTGAAACATTTCCAAGCTCACCAAATCAATCATTTAATAATTTTGCAGATACGAGCAAAACAAAAGTGTTGGAGCGGAACACTAAAAAACACATTTTTATACATATCATACAACAGTAAAATGTTTTGACATTTATTCTTTCGACTATGTACAATTGATTCTCTTAGTTTATAGGTAACTTTCTGGTAAATGCACAGCACAGATAATCTTCCTACAATATTAGCATTAACTTATAAAGAAAGTAACCATTGAAAATGAACTGCAATTTTGAGACTTATGTCTATAAAAGACCACATCCTTTGTGCCAGCAAATAAAGTAATACTGAAAGGATTTTTCAAAGTAATTCATAACCAATAATGTCTCATTATAAATCTTGTAAAATAAAAGGAAAATTTTGGCTGAATGATGGCATGTAAAAACAGGTTTTAGTAATGACAGCAAGAACAGCATATCCTACTTTAACCCTTTTGCTGTGACAATTGACTAAAGATGATTTGTCATTCATAGTCTTAAAGCTGCATCAAATCCAAATACACAGTTAAAGGGTTAATGAAATTATGGCAACTCCCTGAAATTACCAAACGTGGAAAGCCATGTACATATGTACAAGATAGGATTTGGATGAGCTTAATACAAATGGTTCAATACTTGATCCCCAGCCAAAAAACATACAATACATTAAAAGAAATTGTACAAAGAAATACGTAAGGTTAATTTGCACTCAATTACATTTTTTGGTTGTTCAAGAGAAGATGACAACTTTCTAGGGAGGAATAGGGGAGGCACACTTGAGTATTTTTCTTCTTTTGCTTCTTAGAAGATATACATTGAATAGAATTTTTACAAATCAAAGTTATAATTTGTTAGCTCTCACTTTATATTTTTTGATGCACAATAGAATCCAGCAATCCTAAAAAAAATTAGCATAAAATACTTTCTTTGATAGATTTTTCACACCTTGCTAAAATATAAAAATTTGAAGAGAAAAATATCATCTCAAACACTTACAAATTTAAATGACTGATTATGGAGGTTGCAACAAATAAGATATATCATTAAGACACCACCATTATAATGATATATTAAAGTCTTCCATAATAAACAAAAATACGAGACTTTTCATGACCAATGGAGTATTAAGTGTATCCTTTACTCTTACCACATGGAATGCTGCTTGTTTGTGCATCAACTGATTCACTTGTCAATGTGTTACAATGTATGAAAGAGGAAGTGTTTAGATGCAAAAAAAAGCAACCAAGGACTGGCACGATGGTTGCAGGAGAGTGCAGAAGTGTATTAATATAAAAGCAACCAAGGACTGGCACGATGGTTGCAGGAGAGTGCAGAAGTGTATTAATATAAAAGCAACCAAGGACNACTTGTATGTCACGTACTGTAATGAGGCTGAAACTAATCCTTTAAAACAACATAAGCATAGACATACCTTTAATAACTATTTCAACATTGGTTTTGAACTTCCACGAAGTAACACATGTCATTACAAATTACAAAGGATGATTTTGTAAGCTTGAATCCATTAGTTAATAAACTTACGAAAAGAAACAAAACCCGTTCTGTATCTAATGTAGACTCCAGAAAAGCATCAGCTCTGAGGTTTCAAGGTAGGCATAAAGAGGAGGTGGGCTTTACATATAGTGAGTTGATTCCATACATGACTGTATTAATTTCAGAAATGTAAAGGAAAACCAATGAAATTAGCAGGCACAATTTTGGATTACAAATACCCCAATAGTCTTCCAATTATAGCTGATAAATTTCGTGACATACTTTCAATGTTAAAGTTTGTACCACCAGTTTACCAAAACTTTTACTTGAATTTGAAATCAGATGGTGGATATGAAAATGATGAACATGACATAATATAAGTTGGTTGTTTCTTAGTAAACTTCTTACATTGTAAACTTTTGTATTTCTGCTTTGCTATAAAATGCAAGTGTCTTTTAAAAAATCAATATATTTTATTGTACATTTGCAGTAAGTTAGTTCAGTACCTTCCTAATGCAATGCCATTATNCCAATGGAGTATTAAGTGTATCCTTTACTCTTACCACATGGAATGCTGCTTGTTTGTGCATCAACTGATTCACTTGTCAATGTGTTACAATGTATGAAAGAGGAAGTGTTTAGATGCAAAAAAAAGCAACCAAGGACTGGCACGATGGTTGCAGGAGAGTGCAGAAGTGTATTAATATAAAAGCAACCAAAGACTGGCACGATGGTTGCAGGAGAGTGCAGAAGTGTATTAATATAAAAGCAACCAAGGATTGGCACGTTAGTTGCAGGAAAGTGAAATAAAAATCAAGTACGAACCTGTGGTAGTAAAAGTAATAAAAACAATGAAACAAGCAATGTTTGTGAAAAACCGCAATACACCGAAAATAGCAGCAGAATGAGAGAACTGTGCTAAATGTACATTTGAGTGGTTGTTTCATTGTTTTTATTGCTTTTACTACCACAGATTCGTACTTGATTTTTATTTCGCTTTCCTGCTACCATCGTGCTAGTCCTTGGTTGCTCTTTTTTTTTTTGCATCTAGACACTTCCTCTTTCATACATTGTAACACATTGACAAGTGAATCGGTTGATGCACCAACAAGCAGCATTCCATATGGTAGGAGTAAAGGATACACTTAATCAAAACTCACGGTAGCCTCACCGCCAGTCTAACCAATGGAGTATATTTGTGGAAAAATTTAGTTATTTCCTAGGCAACTAACACAATTCTCTCATGCATCAAATAGCTTACATATCAACAAGACTTTGTCAAGGAACAGTAGGTGACATATAAAACAACAAAGAAATAAAGAAGTAGAAGATTTAATCAAATCTGAGAAGCAGCATAGCCAACCTGTAACACATGACGACTTTAACACTATTCAAAGTAAATATGAAGAAGTTGAGGACGTAAGTGAGGTAAAAGAAAAAAGTGTGAAGCCATCTGTTAAGCAATTACTTTCTTCAATAAGTTTGGGTGATTGCATTGCAGTGTCAAATAGTGAAGGGCTCATTTCACAAATGAGACAGATAGATGCTGGACCCAAACGACGTCTTGCTTTAAGGCCATCTTCATTCAGTGGATCTACAGTACATGCATTTGCTGAGCTTCAAAGTGTTCTCCTACATGTAACACATTTGAATCTTCTACTTGGTGAGCCAATTGCTCCATCCCCACTGCACAGTTCTTTCTCTGGAACACTTGCATATAATGCTCATTATCGGACTCACAATAGATCTACTGCTTCCAGGAAACAATTATGGCGTAATCTCCTTGGGATACCTGCACCTTCTTTAGAAGGTTTATTAGAAGAATTTTATCTCTGTGTACTAAGACTTGCTTGGGGAAAAGTAGAAGATAAAATGATTAAGAAGAAAAAAAGGGTTAAGAAAAAAGTAAGAAATAAAATGGCAGATGCTAGTGCACCTAGAGAGAGTTACACTGAAGATTCCGAAAATCAGAAAATATACTATGACCCTGGAAATAAATATTCTATCTTAAATCAGATTGGTTAAAGTTGTAAATATAGGATGAATTAGAATTTTTATTGAAAGTTATTTTTTTACCCATTTTCCCAGGATTGATGAATATTTAGACTTTGGAACCCTCATATTGTTTTTCACTGTTAAGATTCCTTAAATGCCAACAAAATAAAGTATAAAAATTTGTTTTTATATTTCTATACATTGAAGATAAATCTCTAAAGAGATTACAAAGGATTTTCCTCAAGGAGGATGTGTAAGATTTGTTACTTTTAATTCATTGTTCTGTATGAGAAATTCAAGTTATTAACACAACTTTATCAATGTGTTAGACTTAAATAATGTACATTAATACTTGTTTTGAAAATAAATAATGTTCTTATTTTAACACTTTAAATCCATTTTTATTAATAATTTTGAACTAGGCTGCATACCTCATGGCATTTTATTTCTTTGAAAATTGTATTTTTGTTTTACACCTTAGAGTGGAACATTGAAAAACTTCATGTTTTATCTGATATAACTGATTAACCTCTTTCAAGTGTGGACTGACAAT